>JARVGP010000410.1:0-46449 GCA_029876185.1 Mansonella ozzardi | reverse complement strand
AGATAAAAACCTAACCCAAAAATTGTCATATTAGCAGTAAAAAGACGAGTATAAAGTAAAAAGTTTGAGGTGTGTCAACGCTTGTTTCGTCTTCAATAAGAGGCAATCACGATTCAGGGATTTAAAATTCTTCTCGATAACTATAGAGCGATAGGTACAGCGAGGATAGGATGTCTTTCAGCACCTCAAAATATCTCGGAAAAAGCAAATAGATAGCAGTAACCAAAAGTTAATGAACAGATGATTGAACTGATGCAATGGAACAGTTCCAACAATTACAATTCAAAAACTTATCGAAGATTTTGGAGAGATGAAAAACCCATAAAACTCGCAAATCAATGCACAAACTTCAATTTAGATCAAAGCTCTTGAGCTATTCAAAGATAAAAATGATTTCAATATCTAAAATTGATTCCCTCAGATTATAAAACAGCAAGCTAGATTTACGATGGACAACAGAAAATTGTAAACTTGGATCTGATTACACGAAGGATATAACACATGACTAGGCTTTAAAATGCTAACTGACAAAAAACCCTACCAATTGTGAATCCTGTAAAATAAAATATTTTAAAGTTAACAAAAAATTTGGAAACTTCATAAATCTAGATTTGAAACGAATATTCATTCAGATGGAGGAGAGGAAGGTTCGTCATCATAGGGAGCATCGGTAAAGTTATTGCGACTTTGTTCTCCACGGGGATCCATTTCCGCTGCCAAACTAAAATTTAACAATGCAAGGTGAGTGTCACCGAGTTTCTTGTGTACGCGGCCCAAGAGGAAATATACCTAAAAATAATTATGATTGATCAAGCTTGAATTCATAAATCCAAGCATCATAGTACTAATAGTTTTAATAATAAACATGGAACCTCCTCCCCCTCCTCTTACGACGTGGTTTCTTGTTCAATTTCATTGTCATTAGAGTAAACAATGGGGATCAAACTGAATTAAACTGAAATTGATAACTTCCAATCTCACTGCCAATAGCACTAAAGATGCATTTGTACTTCTAAGATATGCTTTTTTCAGAACGATAGAAAAGTTGAAAGCGAAAAAGCAAAGTGACGGCCAAATAGCATAAATTATCTGCTTAATCTAAATATGAAGAGAAATTCTAAAAGAAAATGACAAACCTGTGCTTCGTCATGAGCAATAAGTTTAAGATCATTTAACTCATCGAGACATTGAGCATAGTCATGCATTTCATATAGCAAACGAGCACGATAGAATCTGCAAGCAGCGTTATCTGGTGAAATCTTCAGGGCGTTTTGTAATAGTTCCATTGCCTGTAACACTCATTTTACATCATTTATATATCAAATTGATAATATTACAACATTACTATGAATTAAACAGAGTTATATGGTTGTCATATTGTTCTGCTTCGTCAGCTATTCTTACTCTCCATTAAAGTCTCGTAATTCCAAAAAGTTTCCACCTCGTTGCTTTACATACTTCAAGCTCGATAAACTCGCTAGGAAAAATAATTCAAACAACTGAACTATATTTAGTAAAGTGTTCTCCTCAGCAAAATATTTTACCGTTTCATTATTGTGTAGTGCTTGTTCAACAACTGATAATTGACATAGTAACACTGAATTAAATGGATTGATTGCTACAGCTCGAGTCAAATGAACGCGAGCAAGATTCACTTGTTCTTTCTTGAAATGTAATAAACCCAATCCAAACCAGGCACGATAATCTGTCGGACAAAGCAAAAGTGCGCGTCTATAAAACTGTAATTACTTAAACTCTTATTATTACATAACAGTAATAACAATAAAATTTATGCCTATCACATCGACAGTTAAGTCGAGATATCAAGAGCAGCATATAAAAAATTACAGAAAAATTAGATTTCTATTTCAAAATTGTTGCAAACATTTTTTAATTTAGTTGGTCATCAAAAAGTATTGCTTGATGAATGTAGCAAACCTAACCAGAAATGAAATATCGATATATTATATAATATATAACATCCTTTGTTATATGATATTTCTATCCTTTTAATATCACTTGATAACTCAAATTCAGATAATCTGTCATGTAAGCTTTATTATTAGTTTTGAAAGGATACCAAAATTCAGAAAAATCTTACCTAAAGGCCGCTGCAGCCTTGTTCTGATGATCCGAATCCAGCAGCTCATGTCCTAACAATGTATAAGCATATGGAAAACGTGTATTAATAGTGACAGCACGTTCGAAACATTCAATGGCTGTATCATGTTGCTTTTGTACACTGAAGCAATTACCGGCTACACACCAACCTTCGGGACAAAAGCGACATTCCTCTGTTATTTGCATAGCTAGCACCGACAATCGACGGACATCTTGCGCATGCCATAATGCTGTTGAAAGAATCTGTAAGCAAATAACTGACACCTAGTAGACATCTATTGCTTATGTTATAATATTATTCTGAATGTTCAACTGAGTTAAACTGGAAAAATTAAAAATGAAATAAATTACGCAACTAGTTGTCATGAAATTCAACATACATTTATCATGGCAAAATAGAGACATTAACAATCAAATAGACTGAATGCATAAAAATTCTTCAAAGATTAAGAAACGATTCCTGATATTGCCCAATGAGGATTAAACTCTACTGAAGAAATTCCTGGAGAGGAAAACCAAATTAAATACTCAAAAGTTGACATCATCTTTTTATGAAGCAAATACTCAACAGTACATGTTGTTATGGAGTCTAATGCACAGTCGTGCACGTCTGCCATGCAGTCGTGAAAACTACATAAAAAAAATCCACATTAAAAATGTGAATTGTATGCAAAATAATAACAAACCTCCATTCCTGCAACGCGATGTGGAAATTCTCGATGAAGTTCTTCCAGGATTTCTGCTGCCTTTGTGTAATCAAGTTTTTCCAGATAAGCTCGAGCCAGTAATTCTCTGGCGAAAGCAAATTTTTTACACGTTTCAGGCATCATGTTATAGCGACCAATCACCGAATTTGATCGATATGCTGCCACAGCACATTGAAGTATAGCTAACCAACTAACGTTTTCTACCACTGTTGCTACAAACACGGACCATATAGAATTGCATGCTTTCTACTAGAACCATGAAACCTATGAAAAATTGAACAAGAAATGCATTATGCGTCTCTCTACAATGTAAGAAGTATAAACATAAATATCAAGTCATACCTTCATAAAAAATGAACAGTTTAAAATCACCTATTCAACCTCGTACTTTTTTCTATTTAAATCATACATCTTTCTGTAATTTTATTCATTCACCCTTTTTAAAATTTTCAAATACTCTTTTTCAACTTATTTTTTCAGAAAAAACTTACTGAAAAGACTAGACCATTCAGCAATGCAGTGTTGAAGACGATGAATTGATGGCGGCCTCGAAACGAAATTTTGTAAACGTTTCATTATCAGCGTAGATGTCTCCAAAGGAAACTTCTCCCTGCTACGATGTCTGGATGGTTGAGGTGAACAAGATGATGTCAATGATACACTTGATGATGAACGCGAGAAAACAACCGAAATACCCAATGATTCTGACTACAAAAATACGTTTGCTGTTCTGTCATATGTCAAAGATAAATCTATGCGACTAAAACTTTCTTGATTACGCTAAGACTTATTGTTGAATTCTCTTATAATTTTAACTCCAAATAAATTTTTAAAATAGACATTTTGGAAGCAAAAATTGCGCTACTAATTCGGATTAAAAAAATTGTGAGACTTAATTATTTAAGCACGAGATGGTGGCCATTATTAAAAATATTATCAGCATGATAGGTCAAAATTTTACAAAGACAGTCAAATGCTAAGCAGAAAGGCTCCTAATAGAGGTAAAATAATAACGCAAAATGATTAGCATGAATCCATTATTACATCGCACTTATTATTCATTCAATTGAATGAGCTCATTTATATGAAGCATGATATGACCAGTTAATCTAACTGATAACATATACATTGCAATAAACATTCGTTTTACTTTATAACTGTCATTTGGAAGCTATCGTTTTATCACTATAAATGATTTATAGTAATATCACTCCTTCGTAAAACAAGAACTACTGATCAGATTTAAGTTGTCTGATTAATTTAAAAAACGAGGACAAAGAAATGTTTAGAATTAAAGAAAAGGAAAGGATCAACAACAACAAAACAGAAAATAAAAGTGGAGATTAAAAATGAGCTACCTGGATAAAGATAGTACTCACTCCGCAATTAAGCAGCAGCTTTTGACAAGCAGCGTAGATACTATTTTTTTAATGTACTCGCAAAATGCAATGCAAAAAAGCGAAAAAAGTGCCAACCTCTTGTTTAAACTGTACAGTATTTTCATCGTAAGAAGAAAGTGGAATAACAGAAGGATGAGAGCCTGAACGGGTACGACTTAATGAGCTTTTTTGCTCCTGTTGAGCAGATTCATCTTGCAACTTAGGTGCTAAGCCTGGAAGGTCATCATTGGACTCTATTAATTTGTGAATTGAAGACATTGATGGTGGTTTCGACAACTCTATTTCGTTAATACGATTCATTGAGCTGAAAATTAACAATATGAAGTTACGTCACATAGTCACACTGTACATAAATAAATGCGTGGAATAATTGAAAGTCGAGCCAATATTTTTATTAAAAGTAATATTTCTGGATAATATTTCTAGCAAAGATCAAAACCAAGTAGGAATAGTTTTGTTAGGAATATTTTTTAAAAATCTTTTTACCGTAACTGTTTGTCTTGCAAACTGCGTGGTGTTCGACTCGCAGAGAGCCCTGAATTACGAGAACGTGTAGAAGTTCTCAAATCCTTCACAACAGTTTGATTTTCACTATCCAGCGAGACTCCACATGGGCGCATGCTGCGCCGTGTTTCCATACCTTCCTCCAGTCGCTTCCTGACTACATCTAATTCGCTACTTTGCTTAGGTGTTATGCCCTGAAAAATAACAATTTCAACTTAATTCAGAAAAAATAATGATTACGCATGATTCAAATTCTTTAATAAAAATTTACCGTTTTATTTTTTTTCGGTGCAAAACATGTTACTTTTTGCTCAATTTCTTTACTACCACTTGGCGTTCTTTTCTCCGCATTTTTTGTCAATCTCTCAGTGCTCCTCGTTGCTACACCCGTACTGTAAGTTTATAATGAATATTGTGACTTATAGATTTCTAAAAGATAATGAGTTCTGAAATGATACGCTGAGAATATATAATTGAATGATAATTTCTGTCTTCAACAATTTGTGAATTAATATTAAAATATGTATTAAATCATACTTGAACTTACTTAAGTAGTAATTCAAGAATTAAAGAAAAGTATGCACTTTTATTAAAATTACATAAATTAAGCAAATTTAGCAGATAAATTCACATAACATTTTAAACATTTTTAGGATAGAATTTACAAGCCTTTCAATTATATTTAGTTTCTAGATTCTTTTTTTATTGAGAAAAAAGAATCATCAAGAAAATGTTGCTCAAATATAGCAAGTACTAATTATTACTCAATTTTAAAACTTACCTTTTAGAAGTTTTTGGTTTGTTTGCCGAACGTGCTTGATTTACACATGTCAACAAACTTGTGTAAATGTCTTCTGGATTCCCGACGCCCAAATTACACAGTGTTTTTAAACTCGTCCACGAAAATACATTTTGCTTTAAAGCCAATTTACCTTCTTCAGCTGCTTCATCGGATCGACCAGTTTCTCTGAAACAAACAGCTGTTGTGTAAATTACTCAGTATTATCCAAAGAGCTGTGACACAAAAAGTTTCTTATTTCTGTCTCACTATTTTCATAAAAAATATTTGCAACCGACACGAAAACTCTGCTGAGCAGACTGTGAGCAAATGATTCCACAGAAGTATTGGTGAAACAGTCATCTAATTTGGGTTGATCATATGCACGTAAAGCCATTTCTGCTTCCTGATATCTGAAATAACATTCATATTTCGAAGCAACCGTAAAACAAAAATTCATGTGCAAAACAGTTTTGCATCCAAGGCATATGGATAAACATTCTGAACACCTAAATTATATTCTTAGCCACAAAACAAAAAACATTGGCTATAGAGAAAATTTACCAAGTAAAAGTTAGCTAATCATCAGTGTTCATTTAGAACATTTCAATAATCTAAAAAGAATTCTGGTAGAGATATAGCTACAACTTTTAAAAACATGTTCCTCGAATGCATTAAATTACTAAATTAGATTTCTAATGTACACTATGAATCTCCTACATATTTTGCTGTATTTCAAACTGCATATACTACTGTTCTATACCAGAGTTTAAAACTCTTCAACTGATGTCAAATAGGAAGAAGTCTTCCAAAAATTTGAAAGAAACTCTATCCCAAGTAACTGCATTTGCTTAATTTATTCTAATCGACCATATGAAACATGAAAATCTCAATTACTTGATTCACAAAAATATCTCCTAGGCTGATATTTGAGAAAAATAATGAATGTTATAAAGAATTTGGTGAAAAATGGAGCAAAGTCAATACTTTTCGAGATGATAACAGCAGTGCGCAAATAGATAACGAATTTCCGGAGATGTAAGCAGTTTGAGTTTCAATAAATTATATGCTATCTCCAAACGTTCAGCTCGAGTCAAACAATATGCGTATAAATACAGTGAATCATTGGTATTCACTGAAAGATCAAGATACTAATCATCTGATTCATATAAATTCTTTTTTTGCTAATGGCTCTTTTATACAATATGTATTTAAGCACGAGGAAAATATTTTTTGAAACTTTCAAAATCTGTCCAAAAATTTCACAAGTCGTACAAGCAGTGCAGTTTTTCTCGAAAAAATATTTTTGAGCAATTTAGAAAGAAGGCAACCTGTTTCATGATACAATTCAGCCAGCATTACCGCATCATCGTATTCAAAGTATTGAAGCGAGCAATGTACAAAATTCTAAAAAGAAAATTTATTTGGAAACTAAACTATAGAGTGTTAAACTTTAACAACTCACGTTTAATTACCGATAGTATCATTAATCGCAATCTTAGAAACATGTATGTAATAAGACTTAAGAAAGAGAATTACAACAGAATGTGATGCTTAAATAAATAAACAAGAAATGAAAGCAGCAACTGAAGAATTAACCTCAATTTCTTCACTGCGTGTAGAGTCCACATTAGGATTCGAATCAGGAGGTGTAGGAGGTGTAACTCTACGCATATTGGTATAGAAGCACCGACAATCATACAGCAATCACTAGATGCAGTTTCGATATTCTTCCTGCAACAAATTCATTTTAAGATTCCACTGTCTATTAAAATCAAATTTATTCAACGAGATGGCTTTTACTCTGATTAAGTGGTCAGTCAATAAAAATTTATAAATTGATGATATATTTATTAAAACTATTTAACAGAAACAGGGAAGTTTTGTTGTCTTAGTATGACTTGTAATTTAATGTGAATTATAAATAAACTCAAGGATGAAATATGTGATCGATCCAAAGTTTGCGATAAATTTTATCTGAAAAATAAAAAAAAATTACAAATGTGATAAATTGTGCAT
This sequence comes from Mansonella ozzardi, assembly GCA_029876185.1. Taxonomy (NCBI): domain Eukaryota; kingdom Metazoa; phylum Nematoda; class Chromadorea; order Rhabditida; family Onchocercidae; genus Mansonella; species Mansonella ozzardi. Next base: position 38,920 of record JARVGP010000410.1, on the reverse strand, counting down.
AAACGATAATAGTAAATGAAGAATAGTAAATAAAAAGCAAATGTGATATGTGACAAAAAGTTTAAAAAAATCATAGCTTCGTTAACAGGTGTGATATTAGTAAATGTACACGTTTACTTGACTTTATATCAACTAGGCATTGATCTCAAATTAGACGTAACTTTTTACTGACTAAGCTAATATCAGTAGTCCTTTTTATTACTTTATTATTGTGAATATTCATTCACATTCATACTACTATCATAGCCTCATCTCTTCAGTCTTTTTTTAGTCTTATAATATCATCTGAAAATGAATATTTTCCTGGGAAAATCGGAATAATAAAAGCTAAAAAAACTTACAGAATCCAATCTAAATGAACTTTTCACTTACAGAATCCCATCTAAATGAACTTTTCACTTACAGAATCCCATCTAAAAATGAACTTTTTCATTCACGTACTCAATTTACCATAAAAAGAAGTATACGCTTACTTTCAGTTTTTTTTTAAGGAAACTTCTATTATTTGCCATACAGTTTCACAAATTATCCTACTCTCGACAAAAATTGCTATCAAATACTTTTATTTCTTTTTGTTTTCACTGCTTATATGTATTCAAGTCATAAATAAATCAATTATATATATTCAACCCATAAGTAAATCAATTATATGTATTCAACTCATAATTAAATCAATAATTTAATAATTTAAACTTTTTTGATAATAAGAAAAATTGCCATACTTTTTCAGTTAAGAAATATTTCAGCGTTTAAAAGAAGAAAGAGAGTAATTTAAGTGGAAGTGAAATTGACATAACAATGAAGATTGTGTTGTAGAAGAGAAAAAGAGAAGGTCACTTCTATGCTATGTTTTTATTCTTTCTTATTGAGCATTCCATTAACAACTAAACTACAGATAGCATAATGAAAGTTAATGAAAAACATTTAACATTTTGCTTAAATAAACTAAAAATGATAATAGGATGCACGTTTACGGAATATGCCTACGTGCTAACTAGAAAATGCATACTCATAACTTGGCTCGTTTTTTTCGTTGAAATTAATAAAATCAGCAAAATGATTTGCAACCATTTCGACAAACTATATGAATACTTCAGTACACGTAACATATCACTTAGTTATCACATTACGCCTAATTAAGTCTTCGCATACATTTTTACGTCAAATATTCCCTTATATTATTACTATTATCCTACTGATTATTCCGTATGAACAATAGGGCTATTATATGCCTTCCTTATAAATACCATATTTTAAATTAGCGGAAAAATTACGGTAAAACCATTCTGAAGTTTTATGCGTCATCAAATAAAAACTGAAATGGTAGGATTAGTGAAGAAATTTCGTTTTACGTGAGAGAACTTAGAAGACAGGTGGTTGGAAATAGTTCGTATCAGTGAAGCAGAGAGTGAGCAGTGTCATTATAAAAAGGCTGTGAGGCAAGCTGTTTCCTAGGAAAGTGTAAGTGGTGGTTGTGGGTGGTGGTAGTGGTATGGTGTGACGTGTGCAAGCGTTAGCGTGAGTGTGACGTACGTGTGATGATGTGTTGTTGTTTCAGGCGTTGTTGAATACATTGAAACGTTGCAATATGTCAGAGTTAGCAGTTAGCAGTTATTTCAGTTTTCTCAGTCGAAAGTAAGTTTCACACAATTTGTTGAGTCGAAGAAATCTTTTAATATAGGAATTTTTCGATTTCTAATTAAATACTACTGTTCAGATGGAACCACTGAACCATATCTTATCATCCTTGCATTAGAAAAGCCCAATGTCCAATGTTTCGCTCTCATGAAAGAAAATAGTTCTCCTGAAAATGTATATTTATGGAAAAGAGAGGAAAAGGATGAAAAGATAGTAGTACAGTTGATTCTTTCAAATAATTTGAAATGAAACCATTTATACTTGTCGTTTTTCTCTCAACCGAATGATCATTCTGAATTCTGAATCCTTACTGTATTGCAAGAAATATAGAAAGCATAGAATAGTAATGTGTAGAAGGACTTTATTGCAGCCGAGGACTATTTGAGAATTTAATTAAACTTCTATATATATGCGCCTAATGGTTGTTAGCTTAGCTTTTTTTTTATTAGTATCAAAATGAATTCGAAACCCTTCTATATAAGTAGATAATTGATAATCATAGAAAATTCTAGTGGTCTTCCAAAAAATAAATATATTATTAATAATATGTTTTCTTTTTAGTTGTAAACGTAGGCACGTGGGCCTCGAGTGCTATTCCTGACGTCCCTACTAATGGCTTGTTTAATGACGAACATATTCACTCTTTGGAAAGTTTTGTTAACGGTACTGCTTTGTTTGTCGTTAAAACTTTTTTGGTGAAACTTTGTTCAACTAGTTCATTATCATCTGTCATTACTTTAATCTATTCGGATTTTGTATCGAATAAAACTAATGTGACAACAAAAATTACAAAGGCATAGTTGCTTATTGCAATATTTTCAGAAGTTTCATCGGATTGGTGCTGTCATTTGGTGGAAGGCAATACATTAGCAATATTTTTACCTTTTGATCAACGCACATGGAATTTATCAAAGGGTGCATTTGTCTCGTTGTTAGAATTTTGTGAAAACAATTTACCGGTCAAACGTATTCTGCTCTGCATAAGCAAAGTCAGCGTCGATGAAACGGTACATTTGATCAGATTGCATTTTATTAGAATGTTTATTAATAATAGATGAGTTAAGTATTTTTCTTGTGAAGTAATCCAGGAAATTTACTTGTTCAGTTAATCATTTTGATCATACATAATTTTGGAAATTAGTAGTTTTTGAATTATAATCTTACTTCGGGTAATTGCGGACATAATTATCCTTACCAGAGTTGTATTCTCGAATGTGATAGTTTCGTATGTCAAATTGAGTGCCATATTCTTTGTGGGTTTTTTTTTTAATGTAATTTGAGTAACTTATTCTTTGTAGTTTTTATATTTCATGTGAATTATTTCAGGTCGTATCTTGTTTCAAGTATCTGGGCTTCAGTCCTCTTCACCCGCATTCATATCCCTCCTGTATTGATCCTCAAGGAGTATTTGCAATGGTCTACAATATGTGACTTATTTTCTTCTCACAGCATTTTCTGAACACCTCAAAGGATGTTCGTTAGTGGAAAAAACATGTATATCGTATTAGTAATTTGAAAATGTTTCAATTTGCACGATGAAACATTTCTTATCTACAATATATGACTTTAGACATTGCAATATAACCTTAGGTATGTTTGGTAAATAGTAATTTTGAATCGTACAGTGATATTTGGGAAACTTTCCGCTTTGATTTTGCATTTCGTTGTATGATATTACTTCGGAACTCATACGTTTAGTATTGAGGTAGAATGTTTGGAAATTGAGATAGAGGAAATATGTCTTAAAAATGATACGTTTCAAAAGAATCAGTAGAATGGGCATAATTTTCTGGTTCGGTAGTCCGTATTTTTTATAAACCACATTTATAACGAATCGTTTACCTCGTGTGTAATTTGAATTTAGTGTATTCTATTAGATGTTTTGGATAATTTCAACTCTTGGCTTGGCTTAATTCGTTTTTATAAATAATTTCTTATTTATTATAGAGACCAATTTCATTTGTTGTAATTTTTTTATGCTTTTTCATTCGGAATAATACTGTAGTTTTTTAAGAAATATAACTAGTTTTATACTGAAATTACTTGTTGCCTACATTTGAAATCAATATATTCTTGCATACCTTATTCGAAAAAAGGATGCAGCGAGTTAAATATAAGCTTTACTGAAATGAATGAGTTTCAGTGAACGTTCAAATATAAATTGATATAGTTAACAAATCCAAAAATTATGGTGGAAACTGCTTAAGGGTCTGGGATGAATTTTTATAAGTTTTCGCAGAATAATGGGAAAATCTCGAGCTGGCGACGTGAATTTCAAGGGATCATTTAGTAACTTTGAGATCCTTTTGAACTGCAGAGAGAGAAAAAATATTTGCTCGAAAAGCAATCTTCAAAAGACATGTTTTGCTCATTCATACTATCATATATTTACATAACCAATATTACATTTGGGAAATAACGGAATATGGCCAAATGTGATTTAGAGAAATTTATAGTCCGGCGTGTATCAGTTATAGATAGTGAACAATCTCGGAAAACGACAAGACTGCCTGAATGGAACAATGCGTTATCAGGATTGTGCCGAAACAGGAAAGGAGTATCGAAAGATGGGAGGGCTCCATGAGGATTCATCATTCAGATTATGAGAAACTGAAATATCTCTTGGATATTTTGCCATTGGATACTGTTGAATATGCGTGCGCCTATGGTTCGGGTGCGGTATCGCAAGCTGGTGAAGGTACACTTGGCAAAATGATTGATTATATTATCGCAACGCGAGATTCTAACCAGTTTCATGAACAAAATTTGAAAATGAATCCAACGCATTATTCGTCATTACGGTTTTTGGGCTTTCAACAAATTACGAAATTACAAAGGAATCATGCGGCTCGAGTGTACTGCAACACTTTAGTATCGTATCAGGCATATTTTATGTTCAACTTTTTGAAACATTTATAAATTCTTTAGTTTTGGTAATGCGGTCGTTTGCTGACAATCAACCTTATAGCATTCTGAGTTTCTATAAAAAAACCCAAAAATATAAATTAAAGAATTGAAGTCAGTTTAGAAATTTGATGATTCTGATTATCTATGGTGAATAATCAGTTTTTTTTTTTCTTCAGAACCATCTTATAAAGTATTCCGTGATTGATGTCGATGATTTGTTACTAGATCTAATGGAATGGAGGTGGATGTATGTAGCTGGAAGATTGCAGAAACATGTTGTTGATGTTGTCAGTCCTTCCTCAAGGATAACTTTTGCGATGAAAAAGAATCGTTCTAGTGCTTTACAAGTAATCGAAATACTACTTTTTTGCGGAAATTATTTTTATAGAATTTTTTTTTTTTTTTTTTTGGAAGCCTGAGATTCCATTTTTTCTTAGTTTTCGATTCTTAGTTTTAGAAGTTTCTAGGTTATCATGATTCTTTTTATGGATGAATTTACATTTTCTCAATTTTTCAGGCAGCATTGTTACTTTTGCCAGATAAATTTCAACTTTCACAATTTTACAACGAGCTCATATCGCTTTCATATCGAGGTGATTTTCGAATGTCATTCGGTGAAGACAAAAATAAGATAGAAAAAATTGCTGACGGAAGCAGTGTTCAACTTAATCAACTCTACTTGCCACTTTTAAAAGCTGACAAAAATGTTTCCATCCAAGGCAACATCATAGAACAAGTAACCACGCTTCCTTTGGAATAATATTATATATATAACAAAATTTCATGCAGTTAATGGAAAATTGTCGATCAGCCATTACAGATTTCTTTAGGATCAAGATGGAGTTAGTTGATAGACTTTAAATAAAAAAGAAACTGTTGCTTGGATTCTGTATGTAATCCATTGTTATACAGCAATTAATTCTTTAGGATAGATGCGACGCCGTACTTTTTAAACGAATTATGGATTTACCGTTCAATGTACTTTGGAATTTACAACACAGAACTAATAGCAAAAAAGGAACACAAGACGATATAGGTACCAATTTTTTGAAGACGTCATTTATAGCACTTGCTAGAGAAAAATAAGAAAATTAAAAACTTTCAAGCATTATGATTCAAGAAGAGATTGCCGCTTCAATGGCACGAAAATTGGATGGAATGAGACCTGTTGCTGCAGCTATCGAAGATATTGTCAGGAATTCTGCTTTGCAACAAACTGCAAAAAATGCAATTTCTGCAGGTATCTTGCGCTCAACTGTGTATGCTTTTACAAAGATCACAAAAATGCTGAAATCACTGAAACCTTTATAACGTTTTACTCTTGTGCTATATCCTCGCATAGGAAAGTGAAAATGCAACGAGGATTGTGTATATTTTGTTGAATATGATGTAGATTACAATGTTGTTTGATCCTGATGACAAATAAAAATGACGGGAAAAGCATAAAATTGACGACCCAAAATTCAGGATGCTGCGTTCTCACTCTTTAAATGCGATAATTTTGCAATGTTTTTCAGTGAACAGTTCTATAATATGGACAAAAATGAGAAAAAACAAAAATACTCTTTTTGGCTTCAAAAATTCAGTCTGATAAATCATCTCACGCAGTCCTTTTTAGCTAAAATAAGTGATAACAATTATAAAACATGCCTACACAGTGTATTAGTGATTCCTTAAAAATCAGTACAAAGAATGTTTCAGAAATTTGTTTTAAGATAATAATAAAAATGAAACAATGATATGTCGGAAGTAAAAGACGATCTATGTATATTCTGTCTAATAAGCTTCATTTAAATATTTCATCGAAAAGTCAATTTTTTGCTTTTTCATAGATAATAAAAAGTGATGTAAGATATCTCAAAACAGTTAAAAATATGTATGTATGGAACTGTTGTGTTTGTCGAAGATTAGATCTGTCATTCTCCTGGATTCTGAATATTTTGAGAACAAAAATTTATAACAAAAAGGAGCTGATAAATTTGCATTTATTGAATTCTGCCTCAAAAGAGGAACTGTCGAAAAAAGTCTTACTATTATCGACAGAGTTAAAAAATTAAAAAAGAGCTGAAAATTTATACAGCAACAAAAATCTCACTATACATTATGGAGGCAATCATGAAGATTTTTACAATTATTAAAGATCCATAAATGCAATATTAAATTCCAAAACGATGATTAAAAGTGAGAATTTTGAAAAGACAGCTCTTATTTCAGTATTATATAGTTTAGTATAATTTTTGGAACTGAAGCATTTCAGGGAAGATTCAAAATGTTTTTACTTTTATAAATTAGTTGTATGCGATACAGAACTTGTTCGGCAACAGTAGTAAACCTGGCGATTGCTTGCACAGCTTCTTGCTTATATTGTGAATTCTTCCCGTTAACAATCATATGCAATATACAATCACGAGAAGCAAGCAAGTGGGTCGCTGCGCCAACAAGTTTTCTAACAGTCCAACTGTGATGTTTTGATAGCGTACTATTATAGCTTGCCTGACATAATGCTGAAACCTGAAACTATTTAAAAATAATTTCACCCTAAATTTAAGATAACTTCCAACGAATTCTTTGCATCTCATGATAATATTCTATTTTATTCTGTAACAAATTCGAAATTAGTGGAAGTAATCTTCATCGATGTTTCTTCCACACAGAAGCAACTCACATTAATTTCGATTTAATATAGGCATTGACTTACCTGATCTCCTTCACAGGAATCATTCAAATTCTTTAAGAAATCAACGATAAATAGCATAGCCCTATGCAATCGTAGCAGTGTCCTTGAACCCTTCAAGAAAATTTAAATTTTTAAACTTTTTATTTAAAAACTTAAATTTCATATGATATGAAAATATATCATGAGTAAAAAAGGTAAGATTTTCTTTTAATTTATGCATAACCAATATTGTTACTTTTTCGGATGGCGTGCCCAAACGACATTCCCAAGATACCATGTTATTTACAGTATCATAATGAGCAGGATCAGCTACCCATAAATCATGTAAGATATTTTCCTTCTGCGATAAATCTCTCTCAATAAAAGAAAATCCTTTACTGAGAAATGAGAAAAATCTGGAACAGAATCACTTAAGAAGATCGAAATTTTTTTAAATTTCAGGAAAAAACGAATTTTCTTATGCCAAAGATTGCAAATTAGCGACATCTTTGTAGTATGCACAACCACTACATCACTGAAATAAAATTTTAATAATTTCTTTATGAACTTTATTGAATGAATTTGCTTGCTGAATGATCTGTGCGGTATACTTTTATAGAACACTTTTGCATGCTTAATCCTCAAACTTTACAGGTCAAATGAATCGAATACCTTCCCTCTGTAGTTTAACTTTTAAACTTTAACTTTTAACTTTTTAAAAAAAAAATTTAACTTTTAAACACATCAATTTTCTCTATAACAAACAAAATTCACTCATATCACCACTGATAGGGTGTGTATCACCATTGATAGGATGTGCGGAAAAGCAACACACATAGCTTAATTTGTTTTCAAACGAGTAAAAAAAAGTAAAATTATTAGAATTCACATTAAAAACTTTGCTAATTAAAGCATAAAACTGGAAAAATCTTCACAACAAAAACTGATAACTATCTGCGATTTGTATTCAGCCTTTGTTAATTTTTTAATTCAGTCTTTTTTAATTCAACCTTTTTTAACTTTTTAATCGCATTATTGCTTGTGTAAAATAAAGGTCTGTTCCAGTTAAGCTTAACGTCGCTTTCTGTTTTAATTAGAAGCAAAATTTTGTTATTTACTTGTTAATTTGTCGATAAGCGTCGATATAAAGCGGTAGGCTAACATCAGTATCATCCACAAGTGACCTCTCAAACATCTCAGTTACTCGATCGATATCAAAATCACTTTCTCCTGTTACAAGTCCCTCCGCCATTCTGTCTCTTACCTGTTCAATCGTTGTATCAAACAAAATTGATAAGTTAATACATAGCAAGTTAATTTATAGTTTAAATTTAATTATTATAATTTAATTAATATAAATTAATATAATAATATCCATCTTTTGTATTTGAATTAAACCAAAAGATGGATTGAATAATAAAGGAGAAAGGAAATACTTTCCACCAACAAACCTGCAATGTTCCAGCATCACTAAATTGAACTGCTCAGTTAACTGTGATTAAATTCAATTAAATTAGCATGAAAAGTGTTTTCCACACCTGTATTCCACACGAAGTACCATGTGATGGTACTTCACGGTTGGATTTGTAAATGTTATTTTTTTTCACTCCCTACTTTCACTTCCGATTATCGATAGGATTTTGTTGAGTGATTAGGTGGAATACAGCTACTTGAGGATCACGTTGTTTCCTAGTATGATACACGTATACACACGTGATACATGCTGGTATGTGATATATGTGGTACATGCTAGGATGTGTATTACATCAACATTTCATTAACGAGAATCGCTCCACAAAAGTTATGTTGAAGAGAATACATTAACAAAAATATTTTCTTTATAGACAAATGGATTGGGACAGTTGGGAGGAATCTGCAGGAATTGGATTCGATATCTCTGAAATCGCCGTAAAATTCACTTCTGATAACAGGTAACGAAAAGTGGGATGTTATCTTTAAGCAAATACTTTTACTTATTGCTTAGAAATGCTGTGATTTTTTTATTACTTACACATTGCTTATCATTTTACTGATTTGTTACATTTTTCATTTCTAGCTTTTATTGTATTTTATGGTTTATTACAATACCTGTGCAGTTTTTGTAAGAAATCTAAAATTAATCTAATCTACAATATAGCGACAATATTTCTATCATTAATTTTCATTATAGGCAAGCATTTATTGTTTCCAACAATGATGTAATAGTTGTAGAGGTAAAAAGTGGTCGTCGTATGCATCTTCTTACTCATTCTACAAAGATCGTCGGTCTTTACTACTCATTTCCTGGCAAAGTAAGTTTCAAAGTTTGCAAATAGTGCAAAAAATTCAGATTCCAAATTGCGGTATTAACGACATATTTGCAACAGTATTCATTAGTTTATTTAATGCATATTGGATTTTATTGGCAGTGTAATGAAATACTGAATATTCGTGTTGCATATTAAGTTAATATTTTAGATAGTAACTTATACCACTGATGGTACAGAATATATCTGGAGCACTGATACATGGACCGTTCTACATTGTCGCGAATTGAATTGTGTACCTCTTTATGTTTGGCATTCATGTGAAACAACTTTAGTTAGTTTTGTTAATAAAATTAATTAGCAGCTATTTTCTAATTTGTCTGCACGAAATTTCCAATTTCCAGAATTATAATGAGCAGCATCGGCTATGTATATTTCGCAGAGAATTTTTTCTTTCTCCAACAAATCTTTCTCAGCAAGAGAAAATCTTTACCAGGGAGTGAAAAAAAATCTATATTTCCAGATTGTAACTAAAAGTGAGAAGAAGGAATTGATTATCACAAAGATTAATGGAAATGAAGTTTTGCAAAACCAGGAAATTCTGCGAACTGCACCGCATAATATTGGATCTTCTCAGTTTGCTGTTACGGTAAGTAAACTTTATTGTGATTGGTCTTTCTTATGATTTATGCTCTTTTCGCAAGTATGATTTAACTATTATCGAAATCTCCATAATTTTTAGACTTCACACAAAATGAAAAAAACATAATCATTGCTGTTTCAGACCGACTACTTTGTATGTTGTGAGAAACTCTTTGTATATCTTTATATCTTTGGTGAGAATAAAGTTAAACGATTCAAATATATTGGTAAAGCAGATTTCATGGATTCGTCGCTGTTGGAATTTGTAACTATTACAGCACTTGAGGACACAGTGGCAGCGGCAATATCGTTTGGTCGCGTTTTTATATGGTTCGTCAATTGCAGGACATGAAATATAGGAAAATTTCCGGATGAAAGCATATTTCCCAGATAGGGCGGAGGGATGGAATAAGAAAATCTTAGTGATAGCGTTATTTTTAATTTGATCTAAGAATAAAATCCTCAAGCATATATTTTCAAAATGTGCGACATGTTTTTACATAGCATCGTACTTTTACTTTGTTAATTTTATTCATTTATCTTTTAAATAATGCAACAAATTCTTTCTGAGTATTTCTAGTCATTTTTATGTTTTAGAGAAATTTTATTTAAATGAACTGAACTATTAGATTTGAAAGTTCATGTAACAATAAATTTCGATTTTTCAGGAAAAACGTGAGTCAAAAAGGCATCAGTACGTTCAGTCACTCTGTGCATTGGCATAAATGGGCTCCATACTTAGCTTTAACCAAATTTGATACTTTATTTTCTGCTGGTGATGAAGGTGTTTTGGCGAAATTTGCTCTGTCAGAATTAAAATCAATATCCAAACCGCAGCTCTTACCAAGATTGCAAGCACCAGTTCGAAGGCTTAATCTTTCTGAAGATGGTTCTATTGTGACTGTTATACTGGCTGATAACTCGGCACATTTCATTCTCAATTCAACACTTAATGTTCTCTCTTCAATGGAATCAATTCTGTGCTCCCCGAAAAAATCGCTGTTTTCTCTCACTGAGGATCCTCTTTATCCAAATTATGTTGTACATAGTGCACGTCCCGGTGTTATACAGTGGATCGAACCATCTACAATGATTTCCATCGCAACGGTGCGTAATTGAAATTGTGTAATTTTCACCTGAATAGCTTTTGGATATATTAGTTGTCTATGCAGTCTTGTTTTTTTCGGTATTGATTCAGAAATTGTAGTGATTGTTATTGACTGATACGCCGATTATGAATATTGATTCCATTAATTTTATAGACAACTTAATATAAGACTTTAGAACTGCCCTAATGTTCATTGAAAAAAACTGTATACCGAACAGTGCAGTCGGAAAATCATTCGTTTATATTCTTCTGCTGTTGAAATAAATCATAATTAAAGAGAGATGTAAATGATAAAAGATTGCTTTATTTTACAGGCCAATGTATCCAATGAAAATCCGATAGAAGGGGAAAATATATTTGCTGACACAACGGGTTACATGGATGTTTGTGAAGTTGCATTATCGCGAACAATGGTAGTAACTACTGATTGTGATGTGGGCTTTGATATACCCAATGTAAGTTTTTATACTTCATTCGAATATTGCTTGTCGATTAGACTTTGAATGATTAGTTTAATCAAAAATTAAAATAAAAAAGATCATCTGAATTAAAAACAATACTCTGCATTTTTTTTTACGAAAGTTTAATTTGAATAAAAAAAAAAAATTTCAGAATCGATTGCAGTTTTGGCGTCGAAATGAAGATTTGGGTTCCTTAGCTTTAGATTATTGCGAATTATATGTTGGAGTTATAAAATTTATTCGAGCCTGTCTTGATTATGACATGTTCATAATTGCTGATAATAAGGTTAATTGTTTTAGAAGTTTTTCTATGAGTCAGTTTTAAGTAAATAAAAAAATTTATTAATTATGAAGGAAATACTTTCGTATTTCCATCCTTTCTTTGTCAACTAACATTAATTACTCTTTGATTACATGCCAAATTATTTCAGGGAGTTCTGTCTACGTGGGAAAGGCTAAAAAGTGATGAGAGAAAATGGTTTAGGTCGAACGAAGTTCACTGGATGGATGTTCCTATTTTGCATATGTCAAGAATACAAAAATCACATTTTGCTGCAATTCATGATGTTTGTTTTTTCATCTTTTAAAGTCAAAATTTCTGAATTTTTAGAATGAAATTATAAAATTGATCTATAAAATTCTAGAAAAGACCAAATTCCAACTGAAGTTAAATTTTAATTTTTTAATTTACTGATCACTTCATTTCCAGATCAATCAGAAAACCGGTGGAATTGTTGCAGTATGGTGTGTAGAAGAAGGAAAATCTCCACGTTTAGTTTACGTTCATCAGGGCAATGGTGAACTTACAGCAGTGGAGTGGGGTTCTTTGAACAGTACCAACTTGCTTATTATTTCATCTAAAAGTTGTATCTATGCTTTTAATGTATGCACGCTTGCGCCATTATGGATCGTTTGCGAACAAGACTTGAGACTCGCTGTAGCATCGCAGTTTATAGTTGCATATAATGAAAATGGTTCGTATTTATCTCATCAAAAAAGAAAAAAGATTCCCGGCTAGTTAAATATTTGTGAAAAATTTGCAGATAATAATATCAAAAACTACAGGAATGAATAAGTGGATAGGAGTTTATATTATTTTTGCATTTAATATCAAATTCTTTTGCAGTTGTTTCTGTGATAGATAGCTCTTCTGGCACTTTACTATGCCAGAGAAAGTTAAATTCATCTCCAGAAAGTGTTATTGCTGTTGGAGAGGATCGAACGTTTACAATTGTTGCTGCTTATGAAAAGGTTTGCTTTATTTTCTTAAAAAAGTGAATTTAAATCGATATACTTTTTTGTTGTAGCATAATCTAAATTCTTCGGTTTCTGGAAGTTATTATGATGTATCAGAAAATAATTTTTATCTGTAAATTAAATGCAATGTTAGAGACTTCTCTTTTCACAATTTCCATAATAGTTCCATAATTGTTTCTTTACTTCTAAAATCATTTAGGGCTATGGGGTGATAGCAAGATCGGAATTCCTGGAAGAAGCCCGAAAGCAATTGTATACAAGGGATGCAGCATTGAAGAAGACTCCGTTTTCAAATTTGTTAACTGTTGGCAGGAAAGAAGTTGAAAACAACAAAGTTCCTATTGAAACTTCATCCAATTTGGAAATCTTCGCTGGACCATCGTATTCACTTGCACCTATGCCATATCTGGCTCGAAAGTTTATTCGTTCATGTTTTTTATTACCTCAACAATTATAATTATATTGAGCAGTGGTAGATCTGCAGTGTTTTGTGCTGGATTATTTTGGCTTATTCCATTTCTATCCCATGATTACAAGTTTAAATGATTTATTATCTTCTACGCTTAGGGTACATTAACAAATAGAATTAAAATGTTTTCCTAATACTGCTTCAAATTTGATAGAAGTTAAATTACCGTATTATTCTCGCACTAAATTTACCTCAGCATTCAGGGTTATTTTACAATGCATAACACTAATTTGAAATTAAAATTGATCTTGGATTTAGATTTTCAAAATTTGGAACGAGATGTTGGAAACTTGTAACTGTACACTCTTATGCTTTCAGTTGAGGGTTGACGAGGGTATAAGCAACCATTCGCAAGTTTATATTTGAGTTAGCAATTAAATTATTCTAACATCGATATTATCCTAAGAAATATTTGAAAAAATAAAAGTTTAAAGTATGCGTAACAATGCATTGTTTTCTGTATGCTACAGTATTTATTATGTTGTTGTTGAATATAATGATAAAGTTTGATTATTAATTGGCTATAGAAAAATCTGATACAAAAAAAATCTTCGAATTGTTATGGTATGCTTTTCTATCTCATACTGTACAACTTCGATCTGCGATATACTGCCATTCAGTCCCATGACATGAAATGAGATGGGTACGGTGATAAAATTTTTTTTACAGTATAATATATATTTGCATGCGAAAGCTTCATATAATTTTAAAGTTAAGCAAAACTGCGGCAGGCAAGAATATCCGACTTGGCGAAATTTAGCCAGTAAGATCAATAATTAAAAGGATAAAACCTTGCGATCTTATTAGAAATTATGTAGGATTTTAGTGAAGCACTATGAGATTGTGTAAATATTTTTCTACTAAATTATTTGGAAAAAGTAGTCGAAGTAGGCATTTAAGTAAAAAAATAAACGATTTCAAGATTTATCATGTCTTCGTTTAATTCCCGAAATATTAGACAGATGGAAGTTGTTCCTCTATTTTAAAACCTGACGAAGTTGATTTCTTTCGTTTCGGAATACCTTCTTTTCCGTTCCCCTGAATTGCAAATTCCATTTCATTCGGTACGATTATTTCATAGAATTTTGCTAGCAACATCGAGGAATTTGTAGCCAAACTTCCACATCCTGTCATTATTATTTTTAAAACAAAAGACAATGCATATTGTGTATTCTAGTAAACATAAATTGTACGTAGACAGATGTATCATTCAAAAGTATCCGTTGTAGTAGTTTTGGCTTTTGTGATCACTTTCTAACTATCAGGCTACTGAATCTGATGAATCGAGAGCAATCGAAAGGATCATTAGAACGATCAGCAATTGGACTGTAAGGGAAATACAATTAATTTAGTATTATAATGTATTCATTCAATGGTCGAAATTTTGATCAGTATTTTAAGTATTCTAAGATACGATCCTAAATCATTTTAATTCATTTATTTATTCACTCTTTTTTTTTGTCAAATATTTCCGAAGACCAAGCAAGATAAAACTACTGATCAATATTTGTTTGTTAGTGTCAGCATTTGTATATTGTAGAAGTAGGTAATCAAAAAAAGATTTCTATAATGGAAACTCCAGGTGGGTAAATCAAACAAAAAGATGTTACAGTTGCGCTATGATTTTCTTTAAGAAGGACAATGTGTAGTTATTTTCGGTCACTGTGACATGACCACTACAAGATCACTTAAACTGTTTTGCATGCTTCAGCATTACTCAAACACTTATGTTTAGCTGTTTTTGATAAATAGTCGGTAATCTTTTGTTTGGTATATATACGAAAATTAATGGATGTTTATAATTTATAAGAATGCGTAGGATTTATATTGCCCTGTCATGATTCAAAAATAAGTCAAAAATTCTATTTAAAAAAGATCATCCAAATTATCTTGCTTTACTTCAACTTTTAACTACTTCATTTTTTTATCAAAAGAAGGGGAATTTCAGATTTGAGAATATCAAGAGTAGAATTAAGCAAATTTGTTTTAAAAAAGTACTTCTTTCTCTTCTTCCAAGCAGCAAACCAATTCTCAGAAATGCTTAAATTTTTTACAAAAAATTTTTGCTGCAATTGAAAACGAATTAATAATAATTTTTTTGCTATATTTTAATTTTCTTCTTGATTTTAAATGATTTGCATAATAGATGAAATTAAGTATAGTGAAAAGAAGGCTATATTTCAACTAGCAGTCCATCTTTAGAACATTCAGCAAATTAATTTTGATTTTAAGTCTGTCATCAAATAACAGCAAATATGTGAAACAAAAAGACAGTATTGATCGTCTCGTTTCACTCATTAATTTCTTTTTACTGAGAAAAAAAATTCATGTTTGCATGTGTACATTATCTAAAAGTAAATCATATTGTGCAAAAATTGCCAATAAAAAAATAAATAGAATTGCACATATTTTTCTTATCCGTTAAAATTATAATGGAGCAGTGAAAAGAATGAAAATTGCCAGTTTTTCGAAATTAATCTTTTGTTGGAGCATTTTTTTTTTTGCTTAGGAATTTTTCATCCAAAATTTGAAATTTGCATTTATTTCCCCTATCTTACATTAACATTTGCTTGAATTTTAAGATCATAACTGGTAATACAGAATGGAAATGAACAGCGATTAATATTGATTTATTAATTCTTTCAGAGCTGAAAAAACATAAATGTGAAAAGACTTATATAACTATGCATTACTCCATTAATTCTTATACTGCAGACTTTTCGAGTCATAATTTTGTTTGAGAAATGAGAAGAACTTTGCGGGAATCAATAAATGCTTCCAGACCATTCTTCTTCCATTTTATTTATCGAATACCTTCCTTTCTGCTACTTTTATCAATTTGTTAGTGCAAATTAATGTTACAAATTTCTGCAATTACAATTTATTAACGGAAGTATATTCTACGCTTTTATGTACTGCCAATCGAGAATAACATTTCCATAGCAGTTTTCTTCGTCAATATTACTATGAAATATAGCGTTTTGTTAAATATCTGCATGACCTTTGACTTAAATATTCTATCTCAGTGCCACTTGGTATGACAACTACTGTTCAGTATTTAACATATTGTTGACTGAAAGATTTCATATCTGTAAAAAATATTGGTGATGAAAAGCCTTACAAATCTTTTGGACCACTGCTTATAGCTTTTGATGGCAAGCAATCTAGTCATCTAAATGCTGAAAAGAATCTCACATGTAATCAGAAACGTATCACTTTACAACCCTATGAAGTACAAGTTCTTTTTTTCTGTCATTTCAATCTACCAAAAAATCTCCAAGTTGTACAATAGATGCGAGAATAAAGGCGTCGTAGGATAAATGATAAGTGATGACATACCTAAAAACTTTCCCGAAAAAAATCTGCTGCTCTTCTTCAACATGATTATATACTGGTAGGTCAACACCAGTCATATGATAGTAATTTTGTTATGATGGCTAAATGATGGTTAATGTGATGGCTAAATAGAATCAGTTCGGCTTCCGTCTTTTATGAATCAATCTGGATTCAAATAATTCAAATATTAACAGTATAATATCATTGTAATAAATTCTTTTCGTACTTCATGCTACCTTCAATCTTTTATTCTTTATTTGTGATCCAAATGCGATCGACATTCATTCATTCTTTTGCTGAACACATTATTATCAGACATTTAGATCGACGTTTCAGTATACTAGGCAAGTGATGAGATAATTTAAAAAGTAGTAGCAATTCGGAAACCATTAGTATTAGCTTAATCTTATAAAACAATTAATTAGATTATGCTCTTCTTCATCAACCAGATCTGAACATGACTGATGTATTTTACAATTCCAGAATTTCTAGAATTTCCGAGTGGAATAATTTTGCAAACTTCAACCATTTTCAAATAAGCTTAATATAATTAATGAAAAGCAAAAAGAAATAGCGACGATTCTGCTTTGCCTCTTTCCTTTTTGTCTTTTTTTTTTGATTGTTTCATAAGCTTAAGCAGAAAAGCAACGAAACAGAATTGTAAATTTTTCAGTGGAAGAGCTTCATAGTGTACGGCGCTGCTATCGCTACCAACAACTATTATCAGCACCACTGCAACCACCGCCTTGCACTATGCCACTGCAAATTTCCAGCAAAATATTTTTAATTTTGTTTCTTCTTTCATGTCAAAGAGTTTGCTGTCTCTTTGCACTGGTTTGTTCCTCTCATCTCTCACTAATTACATTACCTATTCCTTATTAATGGTATTCATACTAATTCGTAATTAAAAAGAAAATGAAGAAAAATATGAAGCTTTAAGTTCTGCATTGTATTTTATTTTACCCTTACATTCCGTTAATCTTTCAGATTCTATGTTTCTCACAATTTCGTTCTATCTGATATTTTAGAGATAAATTTCTGTGATTCTTCCTGCATATTCCCACTTATTCACTTATTACTTCTGTTTTATTTAGTATATTAAGTTTAAACAGAAACGGAATGTATAAAAGTAGCAGGAAAATGATTTTTAGCGCAAAAATCAAATGAATATGCATTGATGTGTGGATGGATGGCAGGTTTCTTTTCTCTCTGAAATGGCAAAACAATGAAATTTATGTCTGACAATGGTAGACAAAATTTGCTTTTTAATTGCCAGTGGTACTAGCTTAGTGATAATGCATAAGGGCACTACTAACAAATTTTTCAGTGCAATTCTACCTCTTCCAAATTGTAGGAATACCTGCATATATTTTGTTAGCACTTCCAAATAATCATAGTCGAATTTCCGGCGTAACTATGGCACATCCATGAAAGTTAGGTTTAGATTTGATAATAAACTCTCATTCTAGCGGCTGTAAAGTATGAAATCTAATTCTTTTTTATTTCCATTACAACTCTGATAAACATTTTGTTGCAGCCATTCAAAACGTCAAAGGAACTTTTCGGCAGTTCAGTGAGACAACGATAACATCAGCATCTTGGAATCTATTCTTCATCTCCTCAATCAGCAGAAAATAAGACAAGTCCATTTAATTAGTCAATGGGATGAAATTAATCGTAATATAAGAAATAACAACTTATAATAACATTGTAGTAGTAGTTGTAGTATAAGATAGTTAATGTTAACTGTAAACTGTAGGCGGAAAGAAAGGATAAGAGAGATGCGGACGAATTGAAACGGGTGGGCAAGATAGTTTTGGGTTCCCTCTTCCATACTTTTTCATTTTAAAATGCAATCCTTCACACTCCTTCCGAAATATTACTCTCATTACGAATTGTTGTTATTTTCGTAATTATTGATCATTCCACGTCATCTTTGTTCCACTTCTTGTCTTTTATTCACAAACCTTTGCTTGCTTTAAGATTTCGTTTACTTTTCTTTTCGAGTATCTCAACAGCCTCGAACTTATTCCATTAATTCATTATAAAACTTTCAGATTTCATTCGGGAAAAAAAAAACAGCAGTATTCTGTAAAATCATTTTGGATAAGCCATTCAGTTGGTTTTTAAAATTTTATTATTGAAACAAATTCCAATCTGCCGTGTTCATTAATTATTACTGTCGCTACTATAAGCTGGAATTATTTAAAATTTTTGAAGTGGAATTTGTTGTATTTCACCGAATATTCGAGAATCATGGTTCACAGAAAGCAGTCTTCATGGAAAAAGGTTAGAACAATTGAAATTTAAATTAAAATGTCAATTTAAATCAATTAAACTGTATTTCATCAAAATTAAATCAATTCAATATAAAAAAAATACAGTGAATCACAAATTCTAAAAAAGGGAGGCATTTTTAACTAGTCAGAATTTCAAATTTTGTTCTGCTGTCATAGTTTGATTTCATGTCTCACTCGAGCATAGTTACATATTGAACTTTTCACTTTTATTTTATTCAATTGAACTTCTCCAAGTTTATCGAATCATATATGTATCAGATATGATATGCATTTTGATAAGTAAACTATCAAAAACAATCTCTGAATATTCTTAATTTTCATGTAAATATTATAAATAATTACCGCTCAAGACGATACAATTATATCTTGTCATTTTAATCACTGAAAATATATGAAGAGATTTTGCTTAATATTTTTCGATTATTCATCCCTCAAATAAAATCGATCGTTGTATTTTTTGAAAATTATGCGCATGCTTTTGATAAGTAGTGCTTCACTAACAGATTGCTAAGAAATTACCAAGTTGAAAATTGAAAAATATTGGTCATCATTGATACATTTTATCTCTGCAATTCTGAGGAAGAAATTGCACTATGTAGTCTTGTAGGAACCCCATTTTGAAAAAATCTGCAAAAAAATAGAGAAACAGAAATTTTTTCGGACACATTTGACACTGATCTAATCTTATTTTTTGAAGTGTAAAAAATTAAAGAATAAACTCTAAATTTTAATCTCAAAGACTTTCTCACCAAATTCTAATCTTTTCAAAAACCCTCAGAAATTCTTTGTTATTACGATGACGAGAGGCAATTTTCTCATTTTCATTACACATTTATCAGAAATGTTGGAAGCAAAAAAAAACTTTCGCTTAACTTCATTCCTCATTCCTTAGTTATGAAAATATTTTAGTAGTAGCTGCAAAAAGTTTACGAGGAACATGCATAAGATTTTCTCATCGTCGCCATAAATTTATAGTATTAAATGATACGACTAGAACAACTTAAATCCAAATTCAAAACATGAATTTCTCTGATTCATGAAATTTCAAAATATCTTCTCTCTTGAGAACTTGTTCGCTTCTTGCAATTTCCCTCTAATTTCTGAGCACAATCCTAGAATTTATATAACTAAAATGAAAGCAGTTTAACATAATTTTGTGTTAACTCATCTAAATAGTTGATTAATTCTTTAATGAACTTTTTCTTGGTTGTTTTCTTTTTCTTGATTGTTGTTTGTTTGATTGTATATTCTTCAGAAATTGCATCTGCGGAAAATTTTGATCAAATAATATGCGCGTGTTAAGACATATGTAACATTTATCTCATCGGAATGTTATGTCCGAATCTGAAAAAGAATTATGTGCTTGTCTTAATGGATGGCGCAACATTTTATAATTTTTTTTAAAGGAGCAACTGCGAACATGTTTTTATTTTAAAGTTAAGTACAAATATTTTTCATTTAAAATTTTTTAAATGCTAAAACTCTTGTATCACTGATTTCCATCGTAGACATTGAAAAGTATTTATCACGTGAAAATATCTTTTTAATGCTTTTGATACGTGGAGGGAGGTAAAATTTGTATCCAATGCAAGCTTCAGAAACGAATGGAATAAAAATTGTTGTCATGTAGAGAAAGAAAAGAAAAAGATACGGAAATCAGCGATGATACTTCTATTATCTGATTCAGTAAGTGTATTTGGGTTATAGTTGTTTGATTTTTTTGTTTTCTTGAAAGCATTTCATTTTACATTGGCGAATATTTTTTCTTTTTCCGGATTTCTCACTAAGAGCATTTCCGCAAGTATCATGTGTGCCTATAGCATTTCATCGATTCCAATTATGGCGAACTTTATACAGTATTTGAAAATTTTTTTTTTTATTTTCAGAAATCCTATACATATTCCCGTTTGCAATATTCTCAAAAATTCTACATATTTTCCCGTCCTAATTATTTGATTTTCAAATCATTTAACGAATCCGTTCCTATAAATTAGGTTCTAAAACTCAATTCCTATGAGGCATGTTATTAATCACAAAATTCTAAAAGTGAATTTAGAAATTTGATTTTGCAATGATTTTTTTGAAGACTTTTTAGATTAATTCCGTTTTTTAAACTATACACCTTGTTTTTCACTAAGCGATTTCTCTAATCACTTGCCATTACAAAAACTCGTCCTTTGAAAATTAATGGAATGTTTTACAAGAACTTTTTCGTGAAAATAACATGACTAGTGACAAGTTTCTCTTGTAAACATATTGCGTCTTGTTAAAACACCATTGAATGAGATCTGAGTGAAGTTCGAATATCCATGTTATTTGGATAAGAAAATCATCAACATGTCCATCATCTAATGGTGCTGTTAATTTGTGGGCTGCAAGAGTAATTGCAGCAATAGTATTCCAGTGTCTTTTTTGCCATTATCAGTGATGCAGGTTATAATATTACAATCATTTTTCCGCTACTTAGTTCAATTTATTTCCACAACAGTCATCTTGTTTCTGTTCATACAAAGAATAAAAACGAAGAATTTTTTTAAAAAAAAAAAAAAAAAAAGAACAAAAAGAATTTTTCTTTCATTTGCCACAAAATTTTTGTTTTTCCACATCATATTTTACGAGAATTTGTAAATACGGGATCGTTTACATTATGATGATAATGAGTGTGTGTGGAAATTCGGCAGCAAAACAAAACGGCAAATAACGGGGAAAGCGACGACGTATTTACATTTATTGATTTTTAATGTCATTTTGTGGGGAGTCGTAAATCTCATTTCTTTTAATGCAGAAATTACTAAACTGTATCAGACTGCTAGCACTCCTTCCACTACAAGCCTCTTTCAATCGGTTAGAAATGCATTGTTGTGTCTATTCCAACTTCATCATATTCTTTACAATTTTCAATGCTCATTTCCCACTGTATCTATTATTCCCGTTTCGTCCATAGCAAAGTAGTTTTGTAAATTGTAATAACATTTATGAATAATCAATTAGTCCAGGAGTGTTTGAGAAATTTGGAATAAAGATTAGTGAAACAGTTTATGAGATACTGAAGAATTTTTATCGTGTTTTTTCTAAAGAAACTGACATAATCTTACTGAACAAACAGAAAGTGGGAAAACGCTTGTTTTTAATCATGAAATTTTCAAGAAAATGGAAAAATTGCAGAAGAATGAAATCGATGCTTGAGTAAACTTTCTTTGAAGTTTTCAAGAAGAAGTCTGAATATTTTTAGAAATTTCCATTCAAAAATTAGAGAACTTTTAACCTTCCAGGAAGCACAACAAAATGGGTTAAGAATAGTGCAATAATGAAATGGACTAAAGAAACTGCGGTAATATGCCAGTATTCATTACATTCTAGAATCCTATTTTTTACTAGAAGGAGCTAGAATAAGCAAGTCATAAAAGTCATCTAAAAGTTTGCCTAGTGGATGATTTCAAAGAAACCATCAAAACTTTGCTGCAGAAATCAACCTTTTTCAAATTTATGACTAGATTTAGTGTCCTGTAAGTGGCAATCATTAGAATAAGGATTATTTTTATGTATTTCGATCTTATCACAAATACAGATATCTTCATCCATTAAAATTAATGAGCGAGCAAATGACTATCGATCGGTCTTTCATTTCTTTTTTTTTTCATACGAAAATTCTTAAACTGTTTCTCTTTAGATATTTTTTTTCACAAAGTTGTGCTCATCATTGGATAAAACTTTTCCAAGTTTTTGGAAAAGTTTTATCTAAGTTTTCCTTCCTTTAATGTTTGCCTGTACATTCAAAGCAAAATTATTGATTTTAAAACTGCGCTTATTAGTAACGTAATAAAGTTAACTGTCTTCCATAGTTCCTAATTATTACTTTACTAGAAAAAAACATGAATTGATTCTTCTTATAATTTATCTTATTTTTTCTTCTTTGTTTTTCTCCAGTTCATATCATCACTTAATTCGTAACTGTGTTCGATAGATTTTTTTTTTTGTTAAGCAGTGAGTTACAAAACTTCATCGAGAACTGTTCAAACTGATAAAGAGGCCTAGCATGGTATTAATATCTTGGAATTTTGATCAGACATTACTGCAAACTTGTTAATCTAAACTCTTGGTATCTCATATAAGTTAAAGGTCGGCATTATGAATTTTCAGAGAGAGAGACAAAGAGACTGATCTGATCATCAGAAAGAATCCGATCTTATAGATTTCCTGCTGTACTTAACAGTCTTTTTTTTTCACTCGATAAGCAGTAATTATGTTTAAATAAATATATTGAGAGTGAAATTCGATCAATCAATTGCAGTTTTCTAGGATTATTGTGAGAAGTGAAGATCTTTTGCTATGATACAAAATGAAAATAGTTGATGATGACTCATCTTGACTCATTATTCCCTCTGAAGAGAAATATAATATTTCCTTTTGGGGCATTTATTAATTTCATGTAAATAATTTATTTGGAAAAAAAAATCAAATTTGAACAAGAGCTGCTACCCTTTGAGTTGTTCTTTCTCATTTTGATAGAGTCTTCTTTCATCTGGATGACTTCAACCCATTTAAAGTCAATTTTGTCGACTATTGCTGATTGTTAATCGATTTTAAAATATTAAATTGAAGTAAGTGAAGACAATAACAGTAAATATGATGTAAAAAGAAGATGAATAAGGATTTGTTACCGTTAATAAATTAAGTTGACAGACATTTTTCTGATTAAAAAGAAATTTTTTTTGCCATTGATGATTTGATTATCTTATAGATATGATCATTAATTTGAGATCTAATTTCACGGCATAGAACTGTCATCTACGCAAAACAGATTACTGAGCTAGAGTGCAGTGAAGGAACAGTTGAAATTTATTTTCGAAAACATTTAAATTTAACTCCACTTTTATTTTCTGTAATTCCATAATGTAAGCCGTTTTTGTTGAATAAACGAGGAATATACAAGACTAGCTAGGCCAAGCAGAAATACTTGAAAAGAAGCGCTGACATCCTGATGTCTTGACATTGAACCGTTTCAAGTTGTTGTTGTTAAGCTAAACTTATCAATCGCAGCTAATTATTTTTCAATTGAGTAAGCTAAGCTATAGATCGTCAGTGATGAATTACAACACGCATATACAGTTCATTCACTCAAGCGTCCATTTTGATTGTTTCAAGTTAGTCGCCAACAATGAAAATATCTTCCATTTTAAATCAGTCACTTTATTTTGTTATTGCTTCTCCTCTCCTCTCTTTTCCTTTCATTCATATTATTTAAGCAATTTTCTCTTGCAGTATATTTTTCTCTTAATTAAATCTCGTTTATACAATGAAGATTGCCGTCCATTTTTCAAAGGTTCAGTTGAAAAATAATTATGGAAAGCTTCTATTTTTCGCTCAAACAAATTATCCATGCCGTAAAAACAGCACTCACATATACTCTCCAACTTGTGTGGCATTTATGACATTTATATAATTATTGATTAACTGTATTAATTTGAAATTGGAAAAAGAATGTCTTTCCTTCATAATCAGTCGAAGCAATCGACAGTATTGTAAATTGACTAATGTTTGGTTGCTCATCATACCTTAGTTTCATTCTAATTTCAAGAGTGAATCAGTAATTTTTTTTCAAAAACTTTATGTGATTTATTCGATTGTGTCTGAAATGTTTTAGACGAAGGAATGAATATGTTTTGGAATTTCAGTACGAATTGTTCAAATGTTAATATGGAAAGTTTATTCTGCTGATTGCTAGCAAATTGAAATTTTGTTGAGAATTGAACTGATTGAGGCATATAAAGAGAAACAATTTATGGTGGAGTTCTTTTTCACATATTTTAATTAAATCAGAAGTTATTGACTGTAACTGCTATTGCTACTAGTAGATTTATTTATTGAAGTTCAAAAGAACGTAAAATGTGAAATATTTACTTGAAATTATAAGTTACTGAGTTATGCGTCAATTATAACTATCAAATATTAATTCTTCATTGCTGAGGATTTCACTTTATTGCTGATATGCATACATCGTTTTCATTATTGTAAATATTATGAGAATTACATGTTATGCTTCTCAGACGAACAATTTGAACAAAAAATGGCTGGATTCTATTTTTTTTCTTTATTTCTGCCACGTGCAGAGATCTCTGCAGTTGTCATTTCTGCTGAGATCAAAATCCATAAAAAAATTTTCTCCAAACTCCCCTATCTGTTTGTTATCTTTCTCTGTTTTTTAACTGGAATTTCTTCCCCTATTCTGCTGAAAATCATTGAAAGGCTAAACTGCCCACTGAAGCATTTCCTTACATCACTCAATCCATTGCAATACTTTTTTCTGCTCAAATTTGTAGCAATCAGTAATTAATCGAGCAGTCATTTATTTGAGTTTCATTCCATCGGAATTACCAGAATTTAGAAAGGCTAGACTGATGCATAGATAGATGAATAGATAAGTAGGATAGATAGATATTAAGATAACTGACGTGGATCGGATCAACATCAATCATACAACTATATAATTTTTCCGCTTTTTTTTTGTTTTTACTTTTTGGTATAGTTTGATGCTTAATAAAACAAATGAAACCAGTTTAGAGAATCATCTTACCGGAATTTCAATTGTCTGTTGATAAACTTGTTATTTTATTTGTCTTTATTGTTAAGGGATGATTTCACTTAGATGTTTTATAACAATTCCTTAGCTCAACAGAAATACCGAATTAAAATCAAAGTTTTGAATTGAATCACTTTGCAAAAACAAATAAATTGACAATCAGGAAATATGCAAAAACCTATCGTATAATTAATATGCACATTGATCTATTCAAAAAGAATTCATAGTAAACTAAGAATTAAAAAATCAAAGTCTCAAATAGAATTAAATTAAACTCATTGAAATTTAACACTATTTTTGATATACGTGACTAATGCATTGTAAAATGTCACCATAATTTTTAGCGCTGTTATATTATTCATCTAAAAAAAAGACGAGAAAGCAGTTGAGCAAAAATGAAACAAAAAACTAAGAAAATTACGTTTAGTGGGGACTAATTCATAAACAGATAAGAATAAAAAAAAAAAGCACTAAGCCATAAACAGATAAGAATCAAAAAAAGAAAAAGATCAACTGTATAAATGAATAAATTGGTATTGTTATGACACCTGAAAATATTCAAACAACAAGCTTTCAAGAAAAGCTGTCCATAGTATTTGTTTAGAAGCTAACTATTTTCTATCATAAATTATTACTTATAAAGAACGTAATTTCATTTTGATTCTCAAAATGCTGCGCAGTCAGTTCACATTTAAAACATAGAACTTGAAAAATAGTAATCGGTTTTTTTAACACTCCCATTAATTTTCACTTTTTGAGTCCTTTCACTTCTAGATGCAAATGCACCGGAAAGTACCATTCCGTTATCCTATGGATGTATTAAAAACCATTTTAATGAAAGTTCACTTTCGGAAGACTATTTAACTTATTATATCTCTTGACATAAGTGTCTCATCTACGGTTTCTATTCACTTACTTTGTTCCATATTTGGAAAATTCCGTAATTGAAATTATAGCATGCGATACAGCTCGCTTTCTTAAGGATTTGTCTTTGGACATAAGAGAGGATCTTTCATTAGTAGAAGCGTGAAATACAAGTGGGGTGACTATCTGCCTGTTTTATTTGCTACAATTGTTTTGGAGACAGTAGCGCCAATTAATTCTTCCTTTGCTATACTCATTTACAATCAATGCGTCTGAATACATATGAATAGTGAAGGTAATTATGAAGGAAACGCCTCAGAATATTAGATTTCTCAGATGATAAGCCGAGAAATCTCTGAAAACATTGCGTTGGATGAACGCACTTTTTTGTCCGTCTTCAGCGGAGAGATTCATGTTTTTTCTCGAGAATGCAATGTTTAGATAATTTTTTTTTTGATTATTATTAGAGTATATCGTCAATAAAACCGCTGAATACAATGCCTTTCTCATTTGCTTTTCTGTTCAGGGTTTCTGATCGCTTTCTAATCGCTGATCAATTATTTGCTCATTTATTTTGCGCGAATTCTCCTTGATGGAGTTTTTATAACAGTTTAAATTGATGTTGCTAGACAGAAAAAAAGAAGAGGAAAAGAAGGAGAAAAAAGTGATGATATCGTAAATTTATCAGCAAACTCAGAATTATTCCTCATTTCTGTTGTTACGACTATTTACCACTCTTTTCATTCCATCTTCTATGCTATCATATCATTCAATTATATTTCGCTTGATTTTTTTATCATCAGAAAACATTTTATCATCAAAAACTTTATTATTTTATCAAAAAACTCGGGGAGTGTTATTAATAGTTAAGCGAAATTTTAGGAGTTATTAGAATTTCATTTTTTTCTTATCAGGAAGTTACTATCACTCCCAGAAACTGCTTCTGTTGCCTTCAATATTTATTTTGATTTATCCTGAATAAATTGATTGTTTTCCTTCTTGTTTTTCTTCATCATCCAAAAATTATTATTGTTAAAATCGTAATATTTTGTAATATCGTTAATTTAAAATTTCCAATGTCTTACGCTTGTTAACAGAATGCTACTTCGCAATTTTATTTTGAAAAATTTTGTGAACTTTCTTAACGAATAAACTATTCATATATGCGTAATTTTCAGTACCTATGCCATTTCACTTGTTAAAATATTAAAAATTTTTCCAATTTTCTAGAGAGCCGTTTCAGATTTCACTTCACTTTGCCTTTTGATCCAGATTTTATGCATTCCTCACTTTATGAATTACAAAATTAAATAAGTGCACTGCTGCCTAATTCTTCCTGTGTTCTCATTTTCTATTCTCTTTTACACGTTTAATTGTACAAATTAAACGTTTAATACGTTTAATACGTTTAATACGCCGTTAATTGTTTATTATTAATACGTTATTATTTATTATTATTTATTAATATTACTTATTTATATTTATTAAATCCGTTAATCATTTATTATTGTTAATATTAATTCATTATTAATACGTTTAATTATTTACACGTTAAAACGCCCATATGCTAAAGTTTGCATGACAATGAAATGATTTAATTATGAGAAAAATGAAAACAGCAAGTCGCTTTTGCAAAATTTTCAAGAAATAATAATTCTCCATTTGCCTTAACTCCTCTTTTCTATTTCATCTCGAGTGTACCTTTTACTCCAACAAATTTAAATCGAAATATGTTTTATGAACGTTAAACTATTTTATTGAAATCACGAGTAAGTTCGGGATGCGTTTGAGAGTCTTCATCTCTTTCAGTGGCATCGACTAAAAAATAAATTTCGAAATGGCCAAAAAAAAGTTAATAATGAAAAATGATACTTTTAGGAATTAACTAATGAGAAATATGTTTTTTTTTTCTTTTCCAGTGTTCTGCAATATTCTGACAAATAAATCTGCTTATACATTGCCTAATAATAAAAAGTTATTAACCTAAGCTTTACATCAGTTATTATCGATTAACTGAGTAGTTGACATGACGATCGACGTATTTTCTGATCAGTAATAGTTTGAGTTGTAGGGAAGTTTTATTTCATTTTTATTATGGAAATCGGTCAGGCACTGAAAATGAAAGGATTGTAATAATTATTTACTTAACAGTGCATTAATTTTTTTTTTTCTGCAACCTATTAAGAAATCTGTCATACGCTTCTTATATTTTCCTGTGCTGAAATTTTACTGTAAAAAAAATTTTTTCAAGTTAAGTTAGGTTCCGGCTCCTGCCCTTAATACGCCAGAATTTTTTCTTTCCAAAAAACAATTTTAGCCATATTAGATTTAATTATGCTATAGTTCAGTTCCATCAGCGTCTATATTATAAAATAATTCATAGATATGCCATAATATGTTGATTTTACGACACTAAATTAATTTAATTAGAGAAGTTAAAAATGTATGATCTTTTAAATAATAAAATATTGTGGTACAAAAATAATGAGTGGCGCAGTGCTATGACAATTATTTGTTAGTATGATCTTTGTTGTCGAAAGTTCAACATAACAGTTGTCCTGCAATTTTCAAAGTTTAAGTTCTGCCAGCAAAAAAGACCACTGCTGCAATTTATATTTTCTTGCTTATTTTTTTAGCAATCCTGAAGATAGCTTCAATTTTACTCAGTAAATAATTACTGGCTATTATTTTCTACAGTTTATTCATAATATTACAAACAATCTAATTATGTTTTTCATATCTTTAGAACGATCATCTGATGAGGGACTAAGCAATCGAAACGTCTTAATGTTAAATATAATTTCATTTTTTTACTTTGTTACTTTTCCACTTCTGTTTCGCTTTACTTCATTATTCCCATCATCTCTGTAATCGAGTGATAGTCTTGACGAAGATGCATATCACAACAGAGATGATAAATATAATAGTGGTGATGACATATATACATGCCCTTAGCTGTGCATTGCCTATAAAAACCCAGATGAAATATTAGGTGTGCAGCTTCATCCGAGAATTGATCTGTTTTGCTTAAAGAAAGATTTTATTGCTTATCAGGATATACTATTTTTTGGCAATACTATTTTCTAAATATCGCTATCAACCACTGAATGTTTATACAAAAGCGATGCTTATAAATCTTACTGCTTATTTCTATTCTTCCGTCTCTTTTAGGCTTACAACAATTTTAGTTCAGTTTTGCATGAACTTATTAAATATCCACAATCAACTATTTATGTATCCACAATCAACTATTTATCCTTTTGCCATTTAGAACTTCAGGAATCAATAAGAAATTCAATTTTTGCAATTTTATCGAATCGGCCAAACGCGCTAAAAGTAAAAGGAAACACGTGAAATGAATGATCCAATAATGTTTCCATGGATAGAATTCTTTACAAATTTTTGCTTAGATTATTTAGTAATTATTTTTCAGTCCAACACTTTGGCATTTTACAAACGTCATTTCAGTTCAGTTCCATCAATCCAATATATTTCTTTTACTAATTATCCAACTTTTTTTTTGTTGGACTAAATGCCCTTAAAAAGGCAAAGCGGATAGAAGCGCATAAACAGCGCTTGATGACGTTGGCTAGAATCCAATGATGTCATTAGGTGTGTGTACTCGAAAGATTTTAAGGATATTATCCATTTGTGCAATAAAAACAAAATCACTATGCGAATACCGCGTTTTGCTTCAGCTTTTACTCTAATTTAGTTGATATGCTTGTAGAAAGAGAGAAAGAGAGGAGAAAAAGTGATGATGATGAAAGATTACTACTAAACTTATAAATTTCTCGAGAATTTTAATTATTGCTAAACTTGTAAATTTCTCGAGAATTTTTTTTTTCTGAATAGTCAATTTGAATTTGACAAAAATATATACTTTTTTTCATTAATCTTAAAAATGAGCAAAGATATATGCAATAAATAAGCATAGAAACATTCAATAAATTAATGAAAAAGCAGGAAGAGAGAGAAAGAGGAAAAAATAGTAAGCAAATGAACTAGGAATGATGTCATTTCGAGAATGCTTGAAGAGTAATATTGCAGTCGATAGAGTAATATGATGAGGTTAGTGCTTGCAAGCGTAGTTGTTATTCTCTTTCCTATTTAAAAAGTAGAAAGGTTACGCCTTTCGGTCGACACTTTAAAGAGAAAGTCTATTGCTTTTCCATTCTATAAGCAACGAGAGTGCTTTGCTATGCATGAGTTTGATGATATGAAAAAGAAGTTAGGAAATTATAGCTTATAGCTTAAGCTTAAGCTTATATAAATATCATTTACATTGTTAATTGTCGATAAATGTGCTTCATTCAATGTGCTTTTGATATGATTATTTCTTTAATTATTAATAATGTCATTATTAGCTTTTGAGGTGAAAAATACTTCCATTTAGTAACGTGATATAACAATGTATGATGTCACATACAACAATAAATAGTCGCGAAAATCAGCTTTAATTTGCGATCCGAAACTTTAGGAGTTAATTAATAGGAATGAGATTTTTTCAGGAAAGAATTTTATTTCCCTCGTTCCACATTTCCCATAAATGCAAAACTTATTGTTACTGAAATATATGGCTTCATTAGCTGAATTTTTACAGAAAAAAAGTATACTGGAACGTTGAATGCAAATATTCCATCTAAAAACCGATTTCAGCTGTTTAAATTTTATGTTCGCACTTTGAATTTGGTGCGCATTTCTCAATTGTACATTTAAGTGCGCAGTAGCAATAGGAGTATAGTAGCTGTAAGAAATCTTGAGAGAATATCACTTTTATCATGCAATTCGAGCTAATTCAATTCTTACTAACATTCAAAGTTAAAAGTTAAATAGCAATCAATTTTTTTGTTGGCGTGATAAAAATATTTGCTATTTACCGCTTGCATATTTAGCAACAAAAAGAAGGTTGTTTTTGAAAAAAATTTGGATGAAATATGAAATTCTTAACACTGACACTGAAAGAGTTGATTAAATTCTGATATTTTACTAGCGGATTCGAATGTTCCTTAGAAATGTTTGTAGTGTTCTTTTAGTAAAGAGAAAAGGAGCAGAAGACGGAAAACAGGATTTCACGGGAAAATAAAGGAGAGAGCAAAGGGAGATAAGCAAGCAAAAAAAGTTGTTGTCATCTTGTGTCATATGTATTCTTCATCGATATTTCGGATAGCTATGAGATATTTTCTAGTTGAATTTCAGTTACCGAATGCTCTTCATACCATAGGTTGAAGTTCAACGAGATACTAGTAGTTTCCAGGTAAAAATCAGCAATATGCGAGAACTGAGATATGATCCGCATAAGCAACGGCGCATTGAGTAAAAAAAGAGGAGGCGAATATTTTTGTTTTTTTCATTTTGCTTTAAATTGT
The DNA here is from genome assembly GCA_029876185.1 of Mansonella ozzardi. Classification (NCBI taxonomy): domain Eukaryota; kingdom Metazoa; phylum Nematoda; class Chromadorea; order Rhabditida; family Onchocercidae; genus Mansonella; species Mansonella ozzardi. The sequence continues at coordinate 7,087 of JARVGP010000410.1, read as the reverse complement.
GTTTTGATTCATTTGTCTGTGTTGGGCATTACCAATGTTGTAACGTTGTACTGTAAGTACTGAGATCCGTTGTTACTTTAGGTTATATCTTCTTGTTTGTCTTAATTTTATTTATAAGATTTCATTATCTTTCCTATCTTTTGCTTTGTTTGTAATATATAAGGTATAGCTCTGAGGAGTAGTATTAGCCGCAGATTATCCGACTCGTAAAAAAGATGCAAGCTCAATTTCAAAAGATGCAAATTCTATCCATTCTATCACATTGATGAAAACTAAACTGAATTTTTTATTAAAAGTATTGTTTTATTTACTTCACTTGAACTAGCAATTAAAAATTATTTTCAGAGAATAGAATTAAATAAATAAAAAAGCATTGTTTGAAACCACAAACATATTTATCTAACACCATCATTTAGCACTGTCCAAAGCATTATTCAATTTCCAATTGTGGCTTAAAGAGCCAAGAAAAGAGATGGGTCAATTATGCGCCCACAACAGATACCGCCTTCCGACACAAATCGATGTTCAAGTCTTCATTACATCATATCACATCACAACATTACATCATACCATCTCTATTGTTATACGCTAGCAAATCTCATCACTTTCTTCTTTCTTTGCAACATTGATAACATTTTTTTATAATAATAAGAAATAGCGTTAAAATTTGCAGACAAATTATTGTGAACAAATCGGATAAGTTCCAATGGACTAAGTAGCTTTTAAGTAACAGAATGAACTGTTGAATTCGAATGGTGCTATAGCTGGGAAATAACTTTAAAATAAATTGATACAGCTGTGATTACAGCTCGGACAAAGATTACTCTGCTATTGTTGAAGCTAACGTAAGACAAGGATTAAATTTCACCAATGTTTTTTTATCACAATTTTTCTTATCATATTGCACAACTCATTTTGCTCTTTAAATTTCAGTATGTTGAATGGATCTTTTGCATCCAACAATTTGAACTTCATTTGTGTTGTTTCTAATGAATTGAATCAAAAAGAATTATTCTTTTAAAAAAGTTAGTGTTAGCAGTCCAGTAATCTCCTAACGGTGAATAGCAAATAAGTATGATAATACAAAGTGCGATCCGCTTGAGCTGCTTTTTTAATCTTCCATATGACTGGTTTTTTATTGCATTATTTTCGCTTTTGAACAATTATATACTTGCCTCATTCCTAACCATATTATCTTTAAAATTTGCAGTGACTGTATTCTTCATACACTCTTGTCAATCAATATATTTTAGTGAAAAATCGTTAATAATTATTGAAAATTTGAAATTTGGAAACACTATAAATGCCAAATACTTGTCTTTTGCACGGGAATGTCTGTCTTATCCAAGTTACCTTAAAAGGAAAAAGTCCTAAAAAATACTCATATTTGAATGTTTTGTGTTCTAATTATAATTTAAAGCATGCGTTCTAGAAAATTTTGCATAAAATTTTGTTATTTATATTTTAATACCACTTTTTAAAAGAATTTCAGTACAATCCATCGTCAAGTTTGGCTGCTTCAAAAATGACATCGGAATGTAGCTCTCAAATTTATTCGCTAGCAAGCACAACAGAGCTTAATCCGGCTCAAGTAATGCTTTTCTATCCTTTTTCATACCTTTAATTCATCTATTTATTCTTTTTTTCAACATTTTATGATATTTATTAAGCTCCAACTTTGTTTTGTAGATTTTACGAATCGACTTTTCGAAATGTCGAATTTCAAAAATCTCAAAAAATACTTATTTGTTTTTCAAAAAGAGTTAATTCTTGTTAACGAATTTAAATGTCAATTTTAATCCATTGTCTCTTAAATCATCCTGAAATATAAATCGCTTTTTTGCATGACAAAAATTATTTCTTTTGTGATTTCCAGGGCTTTAAATCCCCCTATGAAACAAAATTCGAAAATCTTAATGACGAGCAATATATTCTACTGCATTTCCATGCTTTTACTGTTTTGAATTTCCAGTTATTTGACCTCTATAAGCACATTTCTGAAATATTGAAAAAAATCATTGGTATTGACCGAATGAAATTGTCTTTGCATTAAGATTATTTCAGGTGGAACGACTGCGCTCAGTACTGGATGAACAGGTAGAAATTCACGGGAGAGGTAATTTTCCAACGCTTAGCGTACGTCTGCATGATTTGATTGTCTGTGTACGTGATAGTCTGCGCGCAGCAGGCATTGGTCCTAAGCATGTGAAAATGAACGGTGGTGCTGCATCATACGTTGTTGCAACGGAAGAATTCGCATATTCAGATCTTGACTTGATTTTTCCAATGAGTTTCGAAAGTGAACAAAGCTTTGATAGAGTAAGTCCTAAATTAAAAATTCTATAATTGAACTGAAAAGTGTCAACTTATATTGATAAAATTTACCGAAAAAAAAGCTTTAAAAAATAAGATTCAAAAATCAAAATAGAATTCAAAATTTTCCTTTCATTTAATTTTTACCTTGCATTTGATCTACTTGTTTTATTTAACATATAAGGTTGCAAATCTCGCTTCTCTAGAAGAATTATTTGCATTGAAATATCCGTAATTTCTGTCATAGTTGTCATCTCTAAAAAGATTACTGCGATTTACAAAGATTTGAAACTTGACACAGTTTACTTCTTGTTTACTGCTATTTAGACAGATATGATTGGTGCTACTTAGGCATTACTGGATTATGTTTTATGCAATAAAAAGTTTCACTTTGTCAAGGAGGAGTAATGTTCCTGATCAATTTTTTTCTTTAATCATATTTTTAGATAAATTTAAGAAACAAAATTATTTAAATATCTAAAGTATCATTACTCCAGGCATTCAAATTAAACAATTTCGTTTTATAAATTTATCTGAGAGCAAGATTAGAAAATCGATAAATTAATATGAAGACAAATAATTTTAGGTGAGATCAGCTGTTTTCGATGCTATGATACAGTTAATGCCGGAATCAACTAATAAGGAAAAGATATCGGCTAAAACATTGAAGGATATTTATATACGAAAAATGGTTAAAGTATCGGATGGTGATCGTTGGTCACTGTTCTCACTTCATAATGATTTCGGGCGATGCATCGAATTAAAATTTGTAGACCGAATGCGACGCCAATTTGAATTTAGTGTTGACAGTTTCCAGATTACTTTGGATGTTTTACTGGATCGACCCGATCATCCTAAACCAATCATCACTGCTGAAAGCATGTTTGGTGACATTAACAAGGTTGCTGTCTTGTTCTCTTTAAAAATCTGCTTGATCAAATATTTCATTGTCTTATCTCTCTGTGCTTTACAATTACACATATAAAGATTTAGGAGCATCTTTATGCTATCATTAAAAATTTTCGTTTTTTTTATTCTTTTTTATTCTGCGCATATATATGGAGAAAAAAAACTTCTCAATGAAAAAAGTTAGTATGACAACTGTTTAATTAAATTTAGTCTTCCATTAAACTGAAATTATTTCTTTAGCAAGAAATGAAAAGTAAATCAAAAGCGATACAAAAGTAATGATCATGATCATATCAGGGAAATGTCTTAGTACCATTGGGGATTTTTCATCTTTCTTTATTTTCGTTTATGTAATAAAAAAATGAAAAGAATTAATGTCTTAATCCGAGCAAAAACAACAAATAAAAATGGAAAATGTGATAAAAAAATTTTGTTCTTTTATCAAAATTTTCATTTTAAACTAAGGAAGAATAAAGCTCTCGTATATAAATAAAGCAGTTAAAGTGTTGTCATTACTGGTTATTATATCTGCTCATTAATACATTATCATATAGTAAGTAGGCTCCACTCTGAATACGTGACGAGAAATACGTAAAAAAATGCTTGTGGGAAAGAAATTACTTGATCTGTTTTTTTCAAAGAATTTTTGTTTTTCAGGCATTGCAACATTTGAACGAACGACTAATTGATACACGAAGGCCTGAGGAAATTCGTGGAGGTGGACTGTTAAAATATTGCCATTTGCTTACTCGTGGTTATAAAGCAGCTAGACCAAACAAATGCCGTCAGCTCGAGCGGTATATGTGTTCTCGTTTTTTTATCGATTTTCCAGAAGTCAGTAGCCAAGAAGTTAAGCTACGCGCCTATCTTGACAATCACTTTGGTACCGAGGACCAGGTTACTATTTTCCAACTACTTCAAGTGCTTTAAACTTCTAATAGATTTAAAAAAAAAAAGACATTTCAATGTTTTCTTACCGATGTAAATTTACATCTTTCGTATTTTATGTGGCATTAAATTTATTAGTCTTATAATGATATTCAATAACTGTTTCTTTAAATTAATATCTTTTTTCATGTCTCCTAAAATTATGCTTTATTTTGTTTGAAATGACTTCAATTTTATGATTTTCACAAGTATGAATGAAAAAATCATAATTGTTACAAAAAGAACAATGTAAAGTTAGAGATTGAATCGTTAAATTGTTCATCAAAAAAAAAAAAAATGGTGGCTAAATTTAAGCCTTAATTTAAATTTAAAACTTTGTAGTTCAGGACAAGTATGATTATCTGCAACTATTATATCGAGTAATCAGCGAGAGCACGGTTTGCCTGATGTCGCATGAACGACGACAGACATTATCAATGGTTGATAGGTTGGCTTATCAGTTATCGGTCAATATGTACTACCAGCAGAGTTGTATCGGTGGTTTCTGCGGACATACACCTCGTCAAACATTGCTGTATTTGCCACCAAATGCTTCCTACTGGATACCCGTTGTATAGAAATCAACTGAAACGAAAGGATCCATCCTAAAATGGTCTATTCTATAATGCTGCACCCTAAAATGCAAGCTTTTTTGCTGTGATGGAATGTAATATTTTCAATAACTCATTTCTCTAGTTTTTAAAATCGAAAGATTAAAAATTGTTTCTTTGACACACAAAAAAAAAGATGAATTTAACAGTTATTTCAATTTTTTCCTTGTTTTTTTCGAAGATATTTTCGAGTGGTTTGGCCATTAATTTGGTCATTATTTTGGTCATTATTTGGTCATCAACACAATCGGAATTAAAGCAAATCTAGAGGACCTCAACTATCAGTTTAATTCTAAATCACTTTACGGTTCATGTTACTGTTTTAACCTTTTCCTTTTTTCATCCGTAATTTTTGGAATTCATTGGAGTATATTTTGATGTAAATGTATATGTAAAGTATTTATAAAGAAGCACAATTGCAACTAGCTTTATCTTTTTTTTCTTTTATCATTTGTTTTTTATTACTCCTTCTCAAGTTTTAAATTTTTTCCACTTTAAAATTTTGCTCTTTTGAGAATTGAATTAGCTATGTAAAAAGCCTTGTCTTATTCCTCTTATATATTAGCTCTTCCCTTCAAATCTCTTCCATTTGCTTAGTTTAAAACATAGTATAACGGAACAATTTTTTTTTTTTTTGCTTGAATTGGAAACTTTCTACATTTTCCATATCATTCCTAAATAAGGTCTTTTTCGACCAAAATGTCAGCTTGTAAGTGATAAAATAATGGAACTAAAAGAAATTCAGACCTGCGTGCTTCACCAACAAATCAGTCGTTCAAACTGCACGTATTCCTATTTAAAGATATTAACAATTGAAAAATTAAAGCTTTAATTCTAAAATTTTATTTTCAAAGAAAAATAAAATATTTCGTAAATGTGAAGCCTTTTGTAGCACAACAATTACTTGATCGAAATAATTTTTCATTGTGAATTTCTCTATTTTCATTTAAATTTTTTCTTCTTCTACAGTTCCAATCAATTCTTTCCATAAATAAAAGTATCATTTAGAAAACATAGCGCACTGATATTATTTTCATTACCAATTACCAAAGACTCCGTAGCATTTTAAATCCGTGCCTGTTGGCTACTCGGAGTAACTTGTTCTGTCCTATTTCATTCGCTGTTTTCTCTTCTCTTTCTTTTTTTACTCTCGCAATCAAATGTGTTTTTTTCCATTTCTAACTCTTTTCAACATCTCAAATTTTTACTGTCTTTTTTTTTTTTTTTTTTTGCCCGAACGCTATGTTTTTTTGTTTACAAATTTTTTTTTAAAAAAAAAGAAGCTGGTTGCCTTTGCTAATCGACGGCTTTTAAGTGCCTATTTTCCTTTTCCGTATCTTTTCTCATCTTTTTTTTTTTTTTTTATCATCACTGATATATATTATATACACCCATTCCACATACAAAATCTTTTTTTAAAATGAATTTTATTCTCAAATTTTTTACATTTATCAAAAACAATTGCTGTAAAAAGTTGACATTAATATGCCAAAAGTTGTGATTTTAAAAAGTTTTTTCATTTTCATTTCTTTAAAATTATTAACATTCGTGCACGATTTTTGTTTCTAATAATTGGTGTATGCATTAGTGTTGATTAGTTAATTCAGTTTAGTTTTTTTTTTCTTTTTTTTTTTAATTTGATTTGCTTCACAATTGGATGTTAACTTTTCCAGTCATTCTTTCGGTGTACATTATCTAAGTAACTTGAAGTTTCGTTCTTATCACGAGTGAATCCTAGAATAACTTTATCAAGTACGAGTAGAATAGTTTCTAATTACATTGATCATACTTCCCGAAAAATTTTTTTTTACTTAAATCTTCTTTATTTTTAATTTCTTATTGCATATAATGTGAATGCAAACGAATATGTCAAATATCTTTATAGGTAATCAAGGAATAGATAATCGGTTTTTCTAATTTATTTTTTTTCATTGCTTAACGATTGATTATCAACCAATGTGATAATGATTTTATTTTGAAATGTAAATCCTGCTTCAACATGGAGAAATCTGTAAAACATTTCGTGTTTGAATTTTTCCCTATAAATGTTAAATGTTTAGTTGATTTATTTGAATTTTTAATTGTACTATTACATAATAATAGTAGTCAGCGATCGTTTTCAACATCAACGGAAATTATACTAATGTTATATGGAATTCCTTCTATTGGCTCTTCTTGAGTATTTCCTAAATTCAGCACTTGCGATATCAGTACATGAAAATTCGTGGAGTAAAGTGGGCTGAATAGATATTTATGTAATCACAAGTTTTTGAAAAAAAAAAAAAAAAAAAAAAAAAAAAAAAAAAAATTTTAAAAAAAAAAAAAAA
>JARVGP010000409.1:0-44805 GCA_029876185.1 Mansonella ozzardi | reverse complement strand
ATTACAGGAATTGTTCATTAAGTTTTCCACAGACACGAAATGAGCTTAGTTGAAATTTTTTTTTCAAGTTTGATAATAAATTTAAATTAAAGAATTGTTACAATTAAATTCACTTTTATTTTTACGATATTTCAAAATACAATCACTGTATCCTTATTAAAATGAAACTAAACGCTAAGCTTGGTAATAATTAATTAATCTTATACAAAAAATATTACTGCCAAAATATCGCAAGTTTTTTGTTTTTAAATTTTCACTTGTAAAATCCAAAATAATTTTTTAATTAATTTTAACATTAAATTTATAATGCAGAAATTTTCAGAGTAAAAAAAATTAATTTTAATTATGAATTATTCTCCATATAAATGATTCGTTATAAAAAAAACAATAGTGACAAAATAATCATTGCTTTAATTCCAAAATAATTACCAAATCATTTTGACAATTTTTTTTCTTCTAATTAACTTTTAAATTTCCAAACGCATCTTTCGCTCAATGTTAGATTTTAAAATTTTTCATCTTTTAATCTGTCAGTTTCAAATTAATACTCTGGATCCACCAATTTTAAATTAATATTCTGGATCCATTAATTTCAAATTGATATTGTGGATTTCGCTCATTTATTAATTCGTCAATTTCAAATTAATATTGTGAAAGGTTATGTAAATGATACAGTTAATGTTATCGTGTTCACTAGTCTACTGCTCATAATATTCGCTTTTTCTGATAAATTAATCAAATTTAAAATTCATACCACAAATAACTACAACCAATAAAAATTTCCATTTTGTATAACATTTCTTCCGATCTATTATTATGTACAATTTGGGAATACTGCGTAAATTACTAGCCAGTTATATAAATGATACAGTTAATATTAATGACTTTTAGGCATTAGTTTGGAATCATCATTTTCCATTTTTTAACAATTAATCATGAGTCTTCTTCAAATACAACCCAATGATCGACAAGAGATCTAGCTGAAAAATCAATTCAATGATCGATCGATTCTACCATATATTATTCTGGGATACTTTTACTCAGTGATCGACTAGATATTTAGCCGAAAAATCAATCCAGTGATCGATTCTATCTGTATTATTCTGCGATACTTTTACTCAATATGATCGGCTAGCTAATGATCAAACAAATCAATTTAGCGATCGATTTCTATGTAAATTATTCTACAATCCTATTTTATTCGATCAAAATTAAGAAGCAATATTCTCAATAAGAGAATCATTTCGTGTAGTGTTTACTTTTTGATGCTTGTCAATTATTAATATGATGTGATATCTTAACAAAATATAATCTGTCGCGAAAGGAAAAGCTTTATATGAAATGACAATATTTTTTTTCAAACATTGTCATTTGCCAATTCTTTTTATTTATCTCAAAACACATTTATTTATTGCATGTGAAATGATTTAGCAAAGAGTTTTATTGTAGAAGTGATTTAAAAAAAATTTCTCTCACAAATATCATTAATTTTTTGGCCAGGAATAAAGAGTAAAAAAATTTCATTCACTTCAAAAAGCAATGTTCGAAATAGCGTGTATACATCGAAAAATAACAGGTAATTTAGCTAATACTTCTAATGAAATAACCGTCGCAATATATATTGTAGAGGTACAATAAAATGATAATTATGCTAGGTGTAAAATTCGTAAAATAGAGCAAACTCATAATAATCCTCCTGAAAAATCCAATTTAATCTGTAGGTTATAAAGATAGGCCATGAATAACAGCAGTAGCAGCAATAGTAAATTAATAGCAGGTATAAGTACTAGTAGTAGTAGTAATAGTAGCAGAAGTAGTATATAATAGTAATGTTTTTTAAAAAATATACTGATTTTAAAATTTTAATTCGCATGGAAATTTTTGATAAATTGCATGGATTGCATGGAAGCTATTAGCATGCATCAAATGAATTTGCATCAATCACATTATGAAAACCAGTAAATCATAATAATAATAATAATATTAATAACAATATTAAAAATAATAAAAGTAATAATGAGGAGTTTAAAATATGTAGGCATGAAGTTTAGAAGATTTGAAGAATGCAAAATGCAATCATTTGCATGTGACTAGCAAATATTAAGTGACAAATTTTTAGCTATCACAACTGTTAACTTTTATTCAGTTATGTTCATTCTCTTCAGTGAAATATTATTGTATTTTAATTTCAAGATGAACCACTAAGTGGTGAAAAAGTTGAGTGAAATAGGAGTAATATGAAATGCCGAAGTTGTAATAAGCAAATATTGCTATATGTAGTTAACCCAGCAGAATGGCTAACTTCTACTAAAATTTGCAAAATTTATGCAAACTACTATATATATTATGCATGCATATATATATATATATATATACATATACTTGCGGGTAATATATTTATTCATCTAATCTTGTACAAAAAATAATGCTACTTTAGAAATTATTTTTTATTTTATTTGAAGTAGATTATCAAATAATCAATTTTGTACGTTAGCATTATTTATGTAAAGTTGAAAAAACACAACAGCTATTAAAATGTAAAAATTTATAGAACTTTTTCGCAAAGTAATAGCATAAAAAACTAATCATAAAAAAAAATAAATAATTTTAAAAATACTTAAAAAAAATCCAAATGAGAATTTGAATGCAAATTTTTGCTTACATATTTTTGACTGTCATTTTTTCTAGTCAAAACGATTTAAGGATTTAAGAATTAAAATTAAATGAAGCAAATTTGACAATTACATTCCTATGTATTGAAAAAAAAGTTGTTACAGGCAAAAAATTAAACCAGAAAAAAGTATAAATTAATTCAGAAAAACTAAAACTAAGAAAATAAATAATAAAATTGAGATTAAGAATAATGATTCATCATTATCGCGGTATAAAAATTTGAATTCATTTTTTTTTTTTTTAAAGTTATTATAATAAAAAAAAAAAAACTGAACAGTTCATACTATTAAGTCAAAGTACACGTCACGTGTAGAACTTGCCAAAAGTACATTGCAAACGTAAGAGTAAGTGTTTTTTCAAATAGTATTTTTTGTATGGTGACAGAATGATGATTGTTTTGAGAGTTGGCAAAGAAGAATTCAAGCAGAATTGATGTGCACTTCTGGTTCCGGTTGTGCTGTGAATACAGCTTTTGCTGGTCGATTAACCGGTTTATCCGGATCGGCACCACTACTGTCCTTCATATATCGCTGCTTACGACTTATTACGGCTTTCACACTATGCGGTCCAAGCCTTAGATTGTGTTTCGAGGCAATCTGAAATATAGCAGAAAACAGTAGCAAAAACTGTTTTAAAATAGTCATTAAAGTAATTAGTTAGACAAAAGTTACTAATTATGTGATAATCAACTCATCATTAATGTGGGGCTATAAAATAGTCATTAAATTAATTAATTGCGATAAATCTACTAATTATGATTAAAACTGCTTCAATTTTTGCACGTTTGAATTTTGTTAATTTTCTTTTTTTAAATATTAGATGAATTCCGTTATTTTTCTTAATTTGTTGATTTACGTTGATAGTTATTAGTAATTCATTATTAATGTTGACAAATTTCGAATTGCGATACGAAAAAATAGTAAATGAAATGAAAATTACGGGTAGTAAACATGACGTATTGATCATAACATATCATGACCATTATCAATATCATTGTGATAATTGAAATTATTCAAAGTAATGACTTAATTTCTTACTCGTTCAAAAACAGTTGGTTCATCTTGTTTGGAAATAAAGAAGAAATTGAGGATGAAAAATGAAATAAACAGTATAACGATAGCGAATATTGATATTACGACTAATGGGCCAAAATAATCGTATAATTCGAATTCCTGATGCAGCGAAACCATCTGCAATTGCAATTTTTTTTTATAATTTTAATATTTATTTTAAAAAAATTAAAAAGCCAATATTTTGATTTATTCGAAACATGAAATTGAAATATTCTACATTTAAAATTCAAATTTTAATTTTAAGAGTCGGAATGTTCTTAAATATATATATGTATATTTAGTGATATTCGATTACTCGAAATACGAAAGTAAATACTATATATATACATATATATGTGTATATACAAAATAGTTTTTCAGTAGTGCATTTAAAATTTGCTAAAAAAAATTTATTTAAACAAATATTCGAATTATTGCGAAATAAATTTGATAAAAATTACAATAGATGGTAGCATTTGTAGAAGTAATTTAAATACCAATTTAAAATTATAGGTAAAACTAAGGAATGATTTGGCATATTCCTATAAAAGAAAAATAATATCCAATTACTCAAAATACGAAACTAAACACTGCAAATGGTTCTTTGAAAAATTCCAGTTTTGAATTACGGATTGGAAAATGTTCATGATATATACATTCATGGATGTTATGAATTTTGCAACCTTAAATAAACAATGCTCCTCATTTTTGATTAATGTAAAATGTTTTGATCAGTTTCATATTTCCAGTTTTGAATTACGGATTGAAAAAAATATTATTTACATAACATTTCCAGATCATAAACTATATTCCAATTCATTAACCCTGTTTGACAATAAATCATAACGAACAATAATTTAATATTGATAAAGATCAATTTGTAAATCAGTCACAGACTCTTAATTTGGCTGTCACGGGTTCGAGCCATGCATCGGGTTCCAACCATTTAAAAAACTTTCTAAAATTATTGAAAATATCAATTCCAATTGTTTACATTGCAATGACTGAATTTGACCAATGGTCTATGCTTGTAGCATATGATAGGTCAATCTTTCGGTTCAGGTAAACTAAACAAATTTGAATGGACATGAATATCAAAAATCATTTAAATATTTGAAAGAAAATTTAAAAATAAATTTGCAATTATTTCACAAAAAAAGAAAAAAGCCTTCGAAATTAACGATAAAATTTAAAATTAAATTTGTTTACGAAATCGTAAAGTTATTTACGGCAAGTGAATTCTTCAAAAGTTGTTGTAAAATAAACTATTACAATTAGAAGATTTGAATTAATTGGACAAAATCGATAATCCGAATGAATGACCTGTATTCAAATAAATTTATATCATATCACCACACCGTTCGTTCACTCATTATTTCTCCTCCTCCATTCTCTCGCTTTCTCTCTCTCTCTCCCACTCTCTTTATCTCTCTTTTTCTCACTTTCTCTTTCATTGTTCAAAGTAATGGAAGTTTTAATTTTTGCTAATTAATTTTTAAATTTAAAATTATCATTTCTTCTGCAAGCCATAAATTTAATTGAACTTTCCAAAAATTTACTGTTATTCACAAACCATTTATACTTATGGTTCATGTAAATATATTAAAATTTAATTGTAATCTCTCAAAGAAAAAAAACATAATGTGAAACAACAAATTCAATTCATCTAGCATCTAATCAAATTAGTTTATTTTATTAAATTGCATTTGGGCTTTAATTAAATGCAACAGTGAGAAAATAAATTAAGCAACATGGTGCATTATTAAATTTTTTGCGACAAATTCATAGACTAAACACTAATTTAAGTAAATTAAATATTAAATTTAAATAGATGAAACATTCAATTTAAATCGTCAAAAATTTACAATAACCAAAAACTAAAAAAGCATGACATGATATGATATGTTACTAAGAGAAGATTAAAGAAATGAAAATTGCTGCTTCAAAATTAAAAACAAAACAATAATTAGTTGATTAATTAATTGCTAGAGTTGTCTATCAATTCATAGTTAAATGAATGAAAACAATTGAATATTGCATGTAAAATTTATTTCAATAAAACATTTTTCAATCAAATTAATCAAATTTTTATGACCATCATAAATGTATAAATTCCATTTAATTTCTACAGTATCGATACTTACAGTAACGCGGTAACTTACAGTGACTATTGATTTTTTATGCTAAAATAATTTAAACTTTAGAAAAAAAAGCCAAAGAAAAATTTCAACTAACATTTAATTTCATCATTTGCCTAAATTTCAAATAAAATAGTAAATAAACAAAATCCTTTACATGTAAACATCAAAGACTGAAAATTCGTACTAATCAAATTTAACCAAAATTTATTCACTCTTCTTTCTTTCTCTCTCTCTCTTTTCTTCTCTATCACCTTAATTTCTGGAAATTTTCAATGGATTTACTGGAAAAAATAGAAAATTATGTAATGCGTGAAAATTAATTCGAACAAAAAAATATAAAGAAAAGATAAGAGTGAAGATAGAGAAAAAGATGAACAATTAGCAAAAAAATATACATTATTCATCAAAATTTTATTACATTCAAAAGAAGAGAAGAATTTAAAGAATTTATGATAGAAAATTTAAACAAAGAGAGAGAGAGAGAGAAAAAGGATAAGTGAAAGAAATTGTAAGCATTTTAATAAAATTTTCTAAGTTTGAATATGAAATGATAAATAGAAATTCCAAAATGTAAAAAACAGCCTTTAGGCTTTTTAATTTTGACAATTAGGGAAATATGCCTAGCTCTTTCATAGCAATTCATAAAAAAATAGGAATGAAATTAATTAGAGGTTTAATTTTAATGTGAAATTAATTACTTGAGTCTGCTGCGAAAATGTAATTTGATTTTTGGGCAATTTGCAAAATAATCTCAGACCAAAATATTGAATACAGTTGATCCAAGCAGATCGAAATTCATCATAATCCAATTATTTAAACACTAAATTGTGTCAACTAATGTCATTTATTTGGTTAATATTTTTTTTTTTTTAAAAGGAAAAAACAACTATGAAATGAGCAAACAATAAATTAATATACGGAATGTATTGATGAACATCGAGTATATAATTTTGTCAACTGATGTCACTTTTTGGTACCTTTTTTTTTTTTAATCGTACGAATAGGAACATTAATTAGTTATTAATGGTGAAATGTTGAAAATTAATTAGATAACCAAAGATTAAAATAATTTCTGTTTATTTTGAAGCAAAATTTACAAAAAACTCTCAAAGACTAAAATAACTTAACCTTAAAACAAAAAAAAATGACACATGAATTACATATGAACTCATACAAATCAAACCATTATTTGATAACCTAATCCACCTATATTCGAATTATATATGAACTCATACAAATCAAATCATTACTTAATAACCTATCTAATCATCCATGTAGACAGATGAAAAATTTACAACAACCCAAAATGTCGTACGAAACTTGCACCAATATTGTAAAGTACAAATATAAGAGAGACAAAAAAAAAAGGAAAAATTGGAATTTTAATTTAAAATTGATCGTTATCAACAGCGACCTATGATAATAGATACAACAATATTACATTTGTGCATCTCATCAAAAAAAAAAAAAACAAAAAAAAAATTTCAAACTTCACTGATTAAAATAATCAATAATTAATGACAAATGAGTGCAAAAATATTTGCAAAATATATTGCCATAAAACTTTTACTCTTTTTTTTCTGAGCAAAATCAAAAATGCAAAAAGATTCATTTATTAATAAAACTGAATTTATTAATTAATAATCAATTAAATATTAATTTTTCAAAAAAATTTTGAATGAATTCAATTGTTTAATTTCAAAGAATACAAAAACTCCTAACAAGTATTTCACAAGCATTAGAAAATGTCAGAAAAAAAAAATTTATGCGAATAATTTCTCTTCAATTATTATTTTTAGAACGTAATTTTTGCTACTAAAAATCACATGAATTTTATGCATTAAATAAAATGTATTGGAAGAAAAAAAAATGTTGACAACATTTTGTCAACATTTGTCAACATTTAATGTTGACAAAATTTTAAAACCTCAATGGTGGCTAAAATTAATCGATGCGCAACAAAAATTTTCATTGTGATATAAAAACTTTTTCAAAACTTTTCAGCGAGTATTTTTCCTCATTCCAATTTTTTTTTTGATTGATGCTGTTGGCAAATGAAAATTAAAATTGACCATAAAATAGCGATAAATTCTGGATAAACTTTGGCAATTTTCCAATTCCTAACTTTATCTCTTACAAAATTTTCTTCATTGTTTTTTTTTTGAATTTTTTAATCCTCTTTTGTATTATTTAAAAAAAAATTTAATAAAAAATTGATAACAAAAAAAGGCACAAAAGTTTCAAGTAGCACTTTTTTTAAAAAATCGATAAATTTCAATAAAAAAAAAATTTCATTTTATAAACATTATTTAGAAGTAAGTAATATTTACATACAATTTTATAAATAATTGTAATGTTTGTTCATCGTTTAATGGTTGATAAAATTTCGTTTTTTTTCATGTAGTTCAACAAATTTATATTTTAGCAGCAACAATCAAATCAGTTTACGATAATGTAGTGCTATATAGGAAGTTATTGAAATTAATTTGAAATAAATCACTGACCTTTCTTAATTACAATAGCATTAAAGTGAAGGTGGTGATGATGTTGAAGATGATAATAATCATGATTGATAATGACAATAATAGATGGTGATGATGATGATGATGGTTAAGATGTTGATGATAATAATCATAATTGATGAGGATGATGATAACAATTATCATGACTAATGATAACAATGATACTGATGATAATATCACGATTGATGATGATAATAATAATCATGATTGATGGTGATGGTAATAATAATCGTGATTGATGATAATAATAATGATGGTGATGATGGCGGTGATGATAATAACGATGGTTAAGATGATGATGATGATGATAATAACCATGATTGATAATGATGATGATGATGATAATGATGATGACGACGGTGAGAATATGGTTGATCAATTTTACAAATCATCAGTGATTTTTGGTCCAGTTTTTTTTAAAGGAATGGATAAATTGGATAAACAAATATAGTTACTAAGATAATTAGAGAAATAATATTTTTGGTAAAAAAAAAAATTGGAACTGATCGAATAGCTCATTCTATAGTTACGAAGAAAATAAACACTTGGCTTATTTTATACATTTATATTGACAAAGAAAAAAAATAAAGGAACAATTTCGGAATTTAGTCAACATCGGCGCAATCATCTTTCATCTATCAAAGGCGTACCCTCTTAGAAAAGATCATCGATCAACATTATCATTCACATCAAAATATTTTATTTGTTGATTTTTTTTTTGTCAATTTTCAGGATTTATGTTTCTTGCAGATATATTTATATAACACTAAATAACCAAAAATGGAATGGAGATGACCCGAACTTCAACATCAAAACCATAAACTGTAAAATTCAACTATCAAATAATAAAAAATAATGACCACTAATCTCCTGAATAATATAATAATTAATCAAACAAAATCCACTAACATCCTTAGCCATAAAAATAAAAACAAAAGTACAAACAATTTTGTACAATTGATATGTAATCTATGATCTATATATGTATAGATATACGGTATATATATAGTAACATAACACCGTTCATATTGCATACGATAGGGCGCAGATGTAGCGGATATATACGTACATATCCAGGGATACTCTATTTGTTGCAGGAATCGGGGAATGTTGGTATTTTGGAGGAGCCCGGGTAGTACTGGTGTTTTGGAGGAAAGGAGGCAGTGTTGGTGTATGTTGTTTTGGCATTTGATTTGGATTCTGAATGAGATGAAATTAAAGCATGAATGAAGGAGGAAAGATAAAGGCGGGATATAATTGTGGTGCTTCATTAAATTGACTTCTGCTCTGACCTCTGGTTTGACCACTGGTTTTCAAAGACTTCAAAGGCACTTCCAATATAAATATAAATTGAAAACAATGCAGTGTCATAGTAATAGACATACATATAGACATATACATACACACATATGCACACACGCACACACACACACACACACATATACAACTAAAACTTTGCAAGACCACTTCAAATACCAGCAACCAAAATTCTGATCACTTCAAAAGTCAATTACTTTCATTATTGCTAGTATAAAATTGTAAAATTAGAAAAATATAGCAATAAGTTAGCCATTGTGCCATGAAACAAACACTATCTACAATATCTGGGATTTCTTGGCTTTTTACTATTTTACTATTAATCAAGCCAAGTAGTGGAACTTAAAAGATATATATGTGTGTATACATATACATATATAAATAGACTTTTAATCTAACTTCTATTTATCAATCCTAAATCTCATTAAATTTTCGCTGCTTATATTCTTACTAGTACTTTGCATTTATCAAGGCCACATAAATATCGATCATCCAAAATGTCATCAAAATTTCTTTATTCCAAGTAGTATTTCTAAAAGTCTTTATCCAGGAAGAAAAGAAATCGAAGGCTTTGAAAATTTCTAAGCCTTTATAGGTCTTAAATGGCTTAGTTTGTTATTTGCTTTTTTTCCACTAGTTTATATCTGGCTGGTTTCTTCTTTGATTTTTTTTTTTTTTTTTTTTTAAGAACACTTTATAATAATAAACCATATATCGGATAAGTTAATCCATTATAATTATATATAGATTCATACTAATTATATACAAATTCAATTAGAATTAAATTTCAACTCCTAATTCTCCAAAAATAAATCAAAAGAAAAATCGCAATATAAGACTTTAATTTTAATTTGATAATATACAAATTTAATTTAATCACAAATAAATTATACATGAATTCAACTTAACTATAAGTTAATTGCGTAAAATTCAATTTAATTATAGTTTAATTACATACAAATTCATTTGTAAGCGTATGCCTTTTAAGTTTAATTATTATTACTAATTCTTCAAAAACAAATCAGAAAAAAATCGCAATACAAAAATTTAATTTTAATAAATTTAATTAAAAATTACACATAAATTCAATGTGATTATAATTTAATTGTAAACAAATTCATTTAATTATACAGAAATTCGTTTATAAATGTATGCCTTTCAAATTGAATTATTATTATTGCGATTTTTCTTTTTTTTACATAGTAAGTTTTATACAGTAACAAAAAAAAACACCCACAGTGTTTTATTATCATTTGCTTATATATTATCGTATTCGCTGTAATGAGGAAATTTCAATGTAATTAATAAAATTTTAATTACGATCATTTGCAATCAATTTTTTATTGATCCTAACAACCAATCCTTATTTCTATAATCTATTTTTGATAAAAAATCTTCTAGTTATATTCTCTTTTATGTAAATATGAAATTAATAAACATTAAATTAACTATCATAGAAGTGTCGTGAGATGGAACAAAATGACACTAATATAAGAAGGAAACTGATAACAGGATGTAGCTATGAATGTGATATCATATAATCTAATCATGAATGCAATTTTATCAATACTTGTTTGGATAAATTGAAAAATATAATTATCTCAATGGAATTATGAAACTTTGTAAAGTTTAAAAGATTATGATAAATTACGGGGAGAAATGCAAAATGATGTCACAACGGGGAGAGTTTGGTGAATGGAGGGAAGTGATGTCACCATAACAAATTTGTATTCAGGAAATCACTTGTTAAACGATAAATGCGATGACATAAATGCTAGCTTAATCTTCCAAATAATAACTCGAGGAAGTTTTATCAAGTTCAACTTAAAGACTTAAAACCTGGATATATATAAGGGAAAAAAGGAAAAAAAATACGGAAAACGGATATGCAAAAAAAATCCTACTGTCAGTTTTTACAATAAATATGCATCAGATGGTCGTTATCACTCCTTCTCTACTCCAATCCCTTATCATTCCTCCTTTATTCTAATCCGTTATCACTTTCAGGTTACCAACTGCGATCCTTTTACATTTACCATCATTACCTATTCTGCGTTTTATCTACTAGAGCATTCTATCAAATAAAACAAACTTCTATCGTATCAAATAAAACTTCAATCAATAAAACTGAATATATAAAGATATTTTAAACTTTCTAGACAAATATATCAAAAAAAAATTATCGATTACGACAAATTATTTGAATTGAATTCATAATACATGAAGGGAATAACTAATTTACTTTTTCATTTATATCCCTTAATGATTAGCCAGAAATTTTAAGTGAATTAAAATTAAAAGATAATTTGGTGAAATGTTTGAAGTTTATATATTCTTTTTAAACATATGCTTATTGATTGAAAAGTGCGATAAAAGAAGTTTTAAAATTTCATTCAATTTTAAAGATTAATTGGAACAAAACAGAAATGGACTAAAAATTAGCTAATAATTAATAAACCAATACGTTCATTCATAACAATAATGTAGATTTTTTTTTTAGTATTTCACAATGAGATTTTCTTTAATTTCCAATTAAATAATGTATGAATCATACTGAAGCGAAAAATCAAAAATAAAAAATAGAAAAAAGCAACAAACTTTTTAAAAGAGAGAAAAAAAATTACTTTTTAGAACGAATTGTTTTAACCTACGATTGTTAAATTAACGATTAATTAACAATCGTTAAATTAACAATTAACGATCACCATTTAATTAACGAGCATTACTTAATCTTAAATTTTGAAAATTTTAACATTTTTTGCAAAATTCATGCAAAACATTCAAATTTGGAAGGTAATAACACTGACATGGAATATATTATTGAAATAAATATGCTGTTAGAAGTACACAATTCACATAATTATATCTATTATAGATATATATAAACACGAAATATGTTAGACGAAGTATGCAGTTCACTTAATTATATCTATCATAGACATATGTAAACATGAAATATGTTTGACGTACGCAATACGTTTAATTATATCTATCATAGACATATCTAAACAAAATACGTTTGATGTACGCAATTCACTTAATTATATCTATCATAGACATATGTAAACATGAAATATGTTTGACGAACGCACTACGCTTAATTATATCTATCATACACGTATATAAGCATGAAATATGTTAGACATATGCAATACACTTAATTAAATCGATCATAAGATTCATTAAATGAAAACAAAATTTCAACTGCAACAAAAAAATTAACAAGTAGAATGAAGTAAAAAACAAATGAATAATTTAGAAGCAAATGAGTAATTTATTTTCCACCTCATTTTCCTTCCTTTGAATATAAATTGTTCCTTGAAAATGAGAATTAAATTTCGCTTAATTGAATGCTTTCATATAATGGTGATGACTTGTTTTAATGACAATATTTTAGTGCCATGATTAATTATAGCACCAGCTGACAAGGCTAATAACAATTAAATCTTATTAATAAATATACAACATTGCATTATTCATTATTAAAAATATTTTAATCTGTTCAGCAATAAATAACGATTGTTTTTTACTGCTCAGAACAGTGGGAAAAAAATTAAATATTTTAGATAACATGAAAGTAACTATTTCTTAGGAATATTTATTTTAAATGTCACTTTTGCATAAATTAAAAAAATTTGAAAAAAGAATTTCGAAAATGACAATTTATTTGGTTTTTAGTAAGAAAAAATAAATAAATGAATAAACAAACAAATGAGTGGTTAGAAAAACAAACAAATAATTAAGTAAATAAATCAATGAACAAAAAAATAAGTAAATAAATTAATAAACAAACGAATAAGCAAGCAAATAAATTAATAAACAAACAAACAGGTAAGTAAATAAATAAGCAATTAAATAAACTGCAAAACGAATAAATGAGCAAGTAAATAAACTTATAAACAAATAAGCAAGTAAATAAATTGATAAACAAATGAACAAAACTGTATGTAATGGAAAATAAAAAATTTGTATTTGTTTTTTTGGAAAATTGTAATGGTTAGTTAAAACTAGCTGACCATTTCTTGTAAATAGTAATGTACAACTAATCGTAAGGTATTTCAGATTTAAAAAGGAAAACTTTAAAAAATTTGTAAACAATAACAAAGTATTTATTTTTAAACTTTGAAAAAATATTTCGAATTTTTCATCGGTTTGAAAAAGGATTAAAACAATTAAGATAAAATTAATTCAATTTAAAATTAATTAAAAAACCATCCATTTAAACTAATAAAATTCGAACTTAATTGATGGTTTAATTAAAATGTTTGCTATAACTATTTGTTGATGTTATGTTTTAAAAATTAATACTTATAAAAATAAAATAGAAAGAATAAATATGTCATTTGTCAACTAATTCACAAATATCTTTTTGTGAAAGAAACCTTTGCATGGGAAAATTTCACATAGTAATTATAAGTTTCCTATTTGTTCTTATTTATCGCATTACTCATTTTAGCCTAGCTATGCCAATCAAAATGATTTATTGAATTGCTATTTCTGGATTTTATTTTAAAAGAAAACTATTCCTTGCAAAGTTGTTTTCTTATTCAAAGCTTACACAAGTTTATCCAACTCTCTCATATATTCATACTATTTATACTTAATTATATTTAGTAAGAAAAAAATATCTCATTTTTGAATATATACTCTGGACAACAGACTAATCCATTCTATTCCAATCATTCCTAATCCATATGATTTAGGCTGTCTTTTTAAGTTGCATTTAAGTAACAATCTGATAATTACAGTAAAAGCGCAAAATTTGATTGAAAATTTTTTTCTAGAAATTCCAAATCTCAAAAAGCTAAATTGTTTAAATTAAAAAAAAAAAAAAAAATAGGTGTTTTACAATTTAGAAATGGTCACATTGATTGAAGAGGAATAAATACAAGCCTGCAAACCAATTTTTTTTTTTTTTTTCATTTTAAATAAATTAATTTTTAAATTGAATTATTTGTAGTGAGTAAAAAGTTACTTTCACAAAGATATATTTATTATAAAATTACAATTTCTACATGCATATTGAAATGTAGAAAAAAATGAAATTTTAATGGAATATAAAATTTTTTTTTTCAACTAACTTATTTTTTGCATTTATTTCATTTCATTTCACTTTTTTTTTTTTTTTTTTGGTGAAAATGAAATTTGTGAAATTTTTTTGCAAACAAAAAAAAATGTAAGCTTTAATTGAAATGTTAGATAGCTAATATATGGGCAAAAGCTTAAGTGATTTTTTGAAAAATGGAAAATACACACGCACATTTATAGAAAATGCATTTTTGTTGGGGAAAAATTGATAGTGCGAATAAAAATGCGCCAACGAAATCAATAACATGACGAGACAAAGCAAAAAAAAAACTGAAGAAAAAGTATGAGAGAGAAAAAAGTAGAATGAGAAAAACATTGGAAAAAAAAAAAGTATATTGAGAAAAACAAGACATTTTTGCGTTTCAGTAAAAATTTATTGAAAAAATGAACATGAAAAGGAAATTTTTGTTGTGTAAAAATTTGTACAATCATAAAATCTGTAGACCCTATCTTTCAAGCTATTAGCCAAGCAAGCCAAGGAGTTGGAAAGGCCAGATATCAGCTATCCCAGACCTGGAATAACTGAATGTCTGAAATAGGTCGAAGTTTTACAAATTTTTTTTTTTTTTTTCATTCCAATAATTTTTACATACATTATTACATACACAGGTATATACATGTATGTACATGCACACACTTATATATATCAATTCTAATCTGATCAATGTTTTCTTGATTAATTAGTAAAGTTGCAATTAATTACAGTATTATTTTTTAATTAAATATCCTACCGACACTTTTTAACTCTATCATCGATATTACTGCGAAAAAAAAAATTAATTAAAAAATATTAAAGTACAATTTAATGAATTCGAAAACAAGTTGTTGTACTGGTACGGAATAATAATAATAAAATGACAATTTTTTTTTTTTTTTTTTTTCTTTTTGTTTAATAATTTTTAAAGGGAACAGAGAGAGAGAGAGAGAGAGAGAGAGAGAGAAATAAAGAAAAAAAAAAGTGAAGTAAACTTTTTATATATTGTGAGTTAGAAAACATTTGTGGCTGATAATTTTGTCGGTTGAAAAATTGTTCTCGAAAACAGTACAGATTACGGTTACGCTCAGATGCTGATTCATTTCAATTTATTATCATCATCAAACATTGATGTGAAAATTTGTGCAAAGAACATTTCCAGCAAAATGGGGAGAGAACTTTTTCTCACCAAACTTTTCATATGTATCTATCGCACACACTGTATCATACTGTGATCTGCGCATCTAATAAACCTGTATTATTGTTGCGATACTTTATTGTGTCACTCACTGTGATAAGATGTATCGTTGTGATATCTCTATCAAACCTGTTATCATTGTGATATGCCTATCGAACTGCTCCATCATGATCCAAATCTGAATTACATTAACCAAAAGGTAGTGTATTTAGCTCATATATATTTCAGTAATATAATTTAAGATTGAAAAAATCATCAAAAAATAAGTAATGGAAATAAAATTTCTAAAATTCAAACAATTTTTTTTTTTTTCTAATGAAAGATAAATTGAGAAAAAAAGATGGAAAATATTTCAGCAAAATGATTTTTTCATTTAATAAAGTTTGATTAATCATGCAACACTTTGCATGGCATTTTAGTGCTATAAATCATTTATATATGAGCCATATCAATAAATCAATATATGAGCTATATCAATACATACATTTATATCTGAGTCATATCAATAAATTTAAATATTAGCCATATAAATACATTTATATATAAGCCAAACCAGTACACACATTTATATACAAAGCGTAACAGTACATTTACATATGAGCCATATCAATATATACATTTATATCTGAGTCAGATCAATACATTTATAAATGCGTCATATCAATAGATACATTTATATATGAGCCATGTCAATAGAGCCATAAATATATGAGCCATATCAATAAATAAATAAATAAATATATATATATACATGCCATACAATGCATACATTTATATATAAGCCATATCAATACAAGCATTTATATATAAGCCAAACTAATACACATATTTATATCTGAGCCATATCAATACGGACACTTATATATGAGCCATGTCAGTACAACCATAAATATATGTGCCATACGAATACATAAATTTATATCTGAGTCATTTCAATACATTTATATATGAGCCATCTATAAATATATCATGAAGTTCAAAACTCGTAGAAAAATTCATGATATTTTAGAAGCTTTTCAATTTTAACAAGCATAGAAGTCTCTTGTCTTCTTTTTTTTCTTACAATTCAAAATTTATCGGCTTAAATGAAATAGATTTTGTGTTCAGTTATTTGGTAGAGCAATTTAGAATAGCGGTAATTTTATCAATTTGAATTTTTTTGAATTTCAATTAAAATCATTAAAATTTTCATTTTTTTTTTTTTTGAAAGCATTTCTTCCGCTAATTAGTTTTTAGTATTAATTAATGATCAGAAAAAAAGAACAAGTTTGATAATGACTAAATTTGTAACAATTTAACATCCACATATTCACTTTTAATCCCTGAAAAAGTTATTTGCAATTTAAACATTTTTAATCCTAGTTATTCAATCATCAAATTTGACTGCTAACATGGATGGCAAGCGATGATGGATAATGTTTCTTACAACTAAAAAGAGTGACCTTTACCCCCTATAAAAGGAAGTCGGTCAGAATATTCGATCAAAAAATGTATCGAAGAAAAGTAAGCGAAAAACTACTTAAAATAACTAGTAAAATGAACAGCACGCAAGTGACCATTTGTCCAAAAATTAGCACACAAATGACCATTTCACTAAAATAACTGCATAGCAAATGACCTCTGCCTTAAATAGCTAGCATATAAGATAATATGTATGTATAGCATATAAATGACCATCTCTTCTTATCTTTAATTGAACTTAGATTGGTCAAGATGACCTCAAGTTCCATTCCATTTTATCTATCGAACTCTCTATGTTATCCTGTCCATCACACTCTATTCTATTACATCTCATTTCATCCTATTCTCTTCCACTCCGTTTATTCCCATCTCAACTATTCTATTTCTACCAATCCCATCTCATTCTAACTCTCTCGCTCTATATCATTCCTTTTCATCTTTTATCTAGTTCTATTTCATTCATCCTATCGCATTCTACTACATTCTATTCTATTCTGTCTCATCTCCTACATTCTATCCTATCACATTCTATTTCTTGTTCATTTCTTTATAAGTGCTGCATAATTTCGCATCGTAATCGTTCAGAAAAAAATGGCGCGACATTTAATATTTAAATTCCATCCAATGGAATTTAAATGATTAAGTATTGGTAGAAAAAAGGGGGTACTGGTGGATCAGAGAGGTAAAATGAGATGGATTCTGGGAGAAACCGGGAGTGATTATGGGAAACAGTTGGATTACTAAATAATAATAAATAAGATTTGAATAACTTTAAGATTTCTTTCAGGTTGGGAAAAATTTGAACAATTTAGATGGAAAAATTGAATAAGCTAAGGTAAAATTTATTTAAATTCTCTGCTCTTTTCTTCTATTCTATTCTTCGTTTGCATGCATTGAATGTTCAGTTAGCCTTATCTAATCATTTAGGACCAAAAAAAAAGTCAATTGTTGAGTTATTTTTTTTCTTCCTTAGCGTTTTTTTCTTTTTTGTTACTTTTGTCAAATTAATTAAATAGACGAGAAAGACCATTGAAAAATTTCTAACTTTATCTTCTGGAATGATGATATCTTCATCATGAATAATATATGACGATGAAGTTCTGTAAACAAAATGTATTAGATAAATATGAGAAAAGAGATTGAGACAATTGAAGATTGCAAATTCAAACTAATGTGGAATTGCTCATTGCTATAGAAGTGATCGAGAAGAATTGATCGATTAACCTGATTTTTTTTTCCAGTTGTTGCAAGACACAAAATAAAACTTCGATTGTTAATAAAGGAACTAAGAGCAACAACAAAGTTAACTTATTCAAGCAAAAATCCATTGATGTGCTGAAAAGCCTTAAAGGATGGGAAGAAGTGACTACTTCTTGGATGGAAATTGCTGATAGTTTTTGTCAGTTGAAGGTGACTTTTCTCTTTTTTATACTCATGTGTTACCTTTAATAGGCATGAAGTGAATTGCACTTTAAATCAATGTTATAAGTTTGTACAATGTCGAAAGATAATTAACGAGCCAATGCTGTGATCTTGCGCAAGAAAATTGTGTTGTTGTAACTGTAGATGTGTGGATTGTAAGCTTTTCGTCTTAAAATTGCTATTGGATTAAAGTTGATTATTTAGGATGATGAAATAAGATCCGAAGCATGCCTTCAGTTAGCTGAAGTAATTTTATTGGCTCCTGTGAAGGTTAGAGTAGAAGATGAATTTTCCGTGAGACCGGTAAGTTTTCTCCATTTTAAATTAATTTAATTTTCCGCGAACATTTTTTGCGTTGATGTGCTTTAAAATAGTGGAAAATGAGTAGTTTTTTCATTCAAGAAGCATTATCATCAAAAACAGCTACTTTTAGAAGCTTGATACTTTAGACTTTTTGTGGTGTTTTAATAATGAAGTAATGTTTGTTTTACTTCAGCGAAATATGATACGCGTATTCGAAGCTTGGGAAAATATTTACGATTTTGTCATTGAAGCTCACTCTCAGGATCCTATTCGGTGTTGCACGTTTGTTATTAAACTTGCAAATCAGATAAACCAAATAATTACGTGCGAAAAGGTTGCGCAAATATTTCAAATTTATTTATTTACAAAACTATTTATCAGTCTTCAAATATATCTATAGAGAGTGAGATTTTGTTTGTATCATTTTCAAATGTGCTTTTTTCTTCAAATGATTAAGTGTATTTAAAATGTGTGAATGCCAAAACCATGTGGACTTTCCGGAACTTTACTACATCATCTTCGTTTTATGCATTATGAAACTAGTTCTTTTCAGATGGATTGTCGGCTACTTTTTGTTTGTTCGCAGATAATTCGGGCTCAAATTGAATATTTTAATTTTGATATTCTCAGTGATATTTTTGTTGGAGGAAATGCTTTTAATTTTTATTCGATTTTTATATTTCTACCTTTTTCACAAAAAATTAATTCTGCTTCAATTTTTTGAAAATTCGATTAATGCAATTCACTATTTTTTCTTGAAGGAAACATTTACATTACATACTTGCAATGAACTTTTATTAACCGGACGAAACTTATTGAATTTCTAAGAATAGACATAACAGTTGTGAATTAAAGATGCCAACAATACTGTCCATAAAATATTATTTGTTTTCAGATTTTGATTTGTCCGGAAAGGGAAATGTTCTTTCCGTTTTCTGCGAGCTGCTGATTGAAATACGTAAGCACTCAGTTGAAATGCTTTTCGAGCATGCTGATAAGCAAACTGTAAGTTCAGTATCTCGAGGATTAAACATTTATCTTTATGATCCGAGAGATAGTTGACGGTACATTTTCAAAATTGTTCAGGAATCTATTGCTGTGTAACGAGCCTCTACTGTCAAATTTCGGATAAGTTAGAATTTTGTGAAAACTTCTAATTTTTCCTCCTGTAATCAATTTTTTAGGGCATTACTCTTGAACTGATGTCTAAATCCGACTTGAACATTTTGGAGGCAGCGACAAGCTTAGTGTCTTTGATGGTTGAACCGGCGCACATTTTGTTCGTTGTTGGTGCTTTGTCTGAATTCATGAACAGCAGCCTTGCTTTGGTGATGGAAAAAGGTTGTCGGATATTTTGCAAAACTCAGACAAATGTTAGTGTAATTTTTGGCTTAACATTGAGTTTCAAGATAAAATTTTTGGATGTTAGTTTCATATTCATGAAATTATGGTACAGTGACAGTCTGAGTTCGGTAGCATCTTAATATTTCGCATTAATATTCGAACTGGTACTAATGATTATTGATTGGCTTTAATTATTTTCAAAAATTTTAATTTTTGAAAATAGGTTATTGTGTTGGTGAAAGCAGCTCTGAATGTTCTGAGAAAGCAATATTCGGGACCATACGATAACTTATTGCTCGAACAGTTAGAGCCAATTTTCATTAAAGGATTGCGTCTATCACGCTTACGTCATTACATTGTCAATTTTTGGCAACAAACATTTGCCTGTACAAGTCATTTGGATATTTTAGATGAGCTGAGGTTGGTTTTCGTTTGGGATTTGCTTGAAAAATCCATTCGTCTTGGACTTCTTCTATTGCATCTTTTTAAGAAAGTTTAGTTCTCTAACAATTTTTCTATCGTATTCTCATGTTTCATCTCTTCAGTGAATCGTTATTTTTCATGTTAGAACCATTCACAGTGAAAGATAATAATACTGCTAATTGACAACTGCTTCCACTTTTCATCCATTTATTTTATCATCCATTTACAATTATGTATGACACGGTTTTTCACCTTATTAAGATGTTTGAATTATTTTCAAACATTTTTTTAAAATCATTTATTCAAGAAATAAATGATTAAGATATATTTATTACCGGGAAGAGCAGATTGAAATTCCATAAGATGCAAAAAAAAAAAATCGATCCTTTGATATTACTATTTCTTATAATTTATTTTTCAGTACTGCTTTGGAACAAGCCAAATGTGCAATAAAAAGTTCGGTTTTGGAACAACAAGATTTTTCACAACTGGACAATTCAAAAGCATCCATATCTTATGATATAAATCTTGATCTCTCCACAAATGAGAGTAATGACATTGCAAATAACGTAAGTTAAATAGCTACACTTAAGCAATTATAAATCATTTTGCACTTTATTTTCTTAACTGGGTTACATTTGAACTGTTCAGTTCAGAGCTACATCGATCTACATCATACTTTTTTTTTTTTATCTGGTCACTTTTCTCGTTTTTAATTTTGGGCGCGCTGCTAGCGACGTTCATCTTAGCGCTTATTCTACTTGCAATCTAGTTTCATAATTTCAAACATTATGAAATTCCAATAGACAAAATCTTCTAATAGATAAAGCCCGAGACAAAACATTGACTTATATATACAGTAGGATTCTTCATCGTCTGTTAAATAAGCAGGCTAAAACTTTGCAAGAACGGTAAGAATTGAAGCCTGAAGATGATTTGAGTTTTTATTTCCTTATAGAACGTTAAGCAGTCGCCATTGAAGAGTGCGCAATCTTCAGTTTCGAAATGCGGTACACTGAAACGCGTGAAAGAAGAAATCATAGACGAATACGAAGTGTCGCATTCTGAGAAGATGCGATTAACTGATCATCAGAAAGAAAAACTGATGGGAAGAAGGTTAGAAGAAGGTTGCATATGCCAAGCACAAATTGTAGAAAAATTATCTTTGAATACTTTT
Organism: Mansonella ozzardi; assembly: GCA_029876185.1. NCBI lineage: Eukaryota > Metazoa > Nematoda > Chromadorea > Rhabditida > Onchocercidae > Mansonella > Mansonella ozzardi. The sequence continues at coordinate 22,710 of JARVGP010000409.1, read as the reverse complement.
GAATAACATTTGTTTGTTCCAGTGATAGCTTGATGTGTCTTGCTGAAGAAAGTCAACCAATCGATTTGGCTGCACATATTCCACCGGGATATGTGGATAATTCTTCAGAAGAGACGTTTGTTTGTTCTGAACATGTATAGTTTTTAAAGTTAAATAGAATTAATTAATTTGATAACAGAGCTAACTAAATCTTTTCATAAAAAATTAAAATTGAATATCTTGAATTAAGGTATTCAAGATCTAAGATATATTGAATTAAGATGAATTAAAGATGGAGGAAGTAACTTAACATCAAGACGGAATTGTTCAGCTGTAAACGTAGTGATTTTGCATTAATGAAATATAAATTCATGAATAAGAAAATATCAAATTCCAGTTCGTCAGCAATGAAAGCTTCAGAAACAGTATCACTGATGAAGGAACATAATACTGATTATAATTGTATAGCTGCCTCACGCACTCATGTTCAGTCTAAAAATCCGGATCTTGTCACTGGTGAAATTAAAGAAAGTGATAATCATGACATAGATGATGGTAGCAGCAGTGCTAATAAAATCACAACGAAAAACTCGATAGTATTAGAAGTTTAATTTACGAATTTTTTTATATTCTAGTGTATTATAAAGCTTGTAGCGAGATTTGATGTATGTGTGTTTGTCAATTTGACTTGGCATTCATTTTGATTCATTAAATTCGAAATTTGGAATCAAGATCCATCCATCAATTTTTAAGCTTTTCTCAGTTTTCTTAAAGCTTTCTTTAGCGTTAATGATTTTTTAGGATAAGCGCGATGATGAAGCTGTGAAATTTAACGGATCTTATAGAAATAATTCTTCTGGTCGGTATTTTACAAAATTCACCAAAATTTATTTTATATTTTTTGGTACTTCAAATAAGATAAATCTAAGGAAGTTTGATATAAAGGAATTTGTATACATGGCACCATGTTAGCTATCATTTAACTGGAAATAATTCAGATTAAGGTCATTTCATTTTTCAGTATTCTACATTTCTGAGTATTGAAAAGGCAATTAACAAAAAGTCTCTATTTAAGAAAAGAGATGTTTATGAGGATAGTATTTTATTGCTATTACTCTGAGATTTTAGCAGTTCGAAAAATATATTCGAACATTTTAGATCGTCAAAATAAAACCGGTATTAACAGTGGAGTCAGTGGTGAATCAGCTATCATTTCGTTAGATGAACATTTTAGAAAAACAGAGCGAAAAGTTCTGAAAGAGTCGACACTTTCGATAAGATGTAAAACTCCTGTAAATTTTTTTGCTGTTTTGCCTCGTTTTTCTAGGAACTTCTATTTTTCTGAGAAAATTTCAAGAAGTGCTATTTTTAAATATTTGATGATCTCATTATCTTTGGTTCCATTATGAACATTGGATTGTAGACTTTAATTATAAAAAAGTTGTTGCTGCATTAACATTCAAAAGGTTCAAAGATCGAATCGTTGTATAGAAATGAAAGTGTGTAATGAAAGAAAAAACTTTCTAATCTTCAGGAAGTCGCAGAACCACATCTGGAAAATGTTAGCCTGAAGGACACAAATGAACGAATGAAAACACCAAATAGCATCTTGAAAAAGCGTGAAAGAAGAGCAACCTGTCCGGCGATCAAATTCTTTTCAGCCAATGCGAAACAAGTAATTTTATATTTCGGACAAAAACATTTAAAACGGAACTCCGAAAGTTGGAATTGAATATCTTGATTAGTTTCAACCTATTTAAATGATATTGTCCAGTGTAGTGAAATAGTTAGTAAAAATGGAGATAGCCGATGGATTAGACACAATAATGTGGTGGGCAAGTATTATGATTACCTTTCTAGAGGTCGTGTTTGACACAGTCACGGAGCTGAATTGTTATTATGACCTATATTATACCGATTATCTGTTCAGTTCTACTGATGATTAATGAGATATCATTAAGTGCAAACGTGTACATTTCGATGCATCAACCCTAGACGATGATGAAATTTATGGTCGTTCACGTAAAAAAATTTTTCGACGACCCAGAAATTCGTTATTTTCTCGATTACCAGTTAATTTTATAATATATTTGTCTCCAGATGCCCTGAATATTTTTTTATTTGATTATATTAATTTCGTAAATGTAAATCTCCAAAAAAAAAAACTTTATAAAGCACTTTTCTATAAATTTTGCGAAAGTGATGCATGATGTAATATAATGATAGACATATGCAAATTAACAAGCTACAAATTATTTGGATGAGTTTACAAGAATTCTTTCTGTTTCAATAATTATTTACCAGCTCGTTAAACACCGCTCTGAACCAACTTTGCCTTCGAAGCTGCTGCCTATATTACCCACTAATAAAAAACCTGCTGATGCAGTTTTTCCACCGTTAGTCGGATCGGAAGAATTGATTTCACCACAGATATATCTCAAATTGGCTCCTACAATGAGGTACGGTTCCCAGTATAAGTAATAAAATTTTTTAGTTATAACAATTAGCGAAAAAGTTCATCGCAAAAAGAGAAAATCTTTGACTTAGAGTAATATGGCAATATTTTCTAATTTTATGAATCAAGTTTAAATTATCTTGTTCAGTTCTCTCACTCTACGGTCTCTAATGAAGTCACGTGGTGTTGCTACTATTGGTGATCTCGCTTGCATGTCAGAGGACGATATCGAGACTTTTCCATTTCGAGATCCGAAACTGAACCGTTTTTTGGCAGCGCTTGAGGATCATTTCAGGATGGTGATTTTTCTTTTTTTTTTTTGAAGAGTTATCGGAAGATATTTGAGGCAGCTCCTCTTCTAACTTATCTTTATATGTTTCTGTAATAGCATGAGATCTATTCGTCTTTATTTCATCTGAGTAAAATAAAGCAAAAGATCCTTGTTTTTCAGGGGAATTGAAAATTACTTTGTAAAGTATTCTTCAGTAAAATCCCGCACTTTCTTTTTTGAACAAAAAATGAATTTCTTTGCAGAAAAATATGATGAGCAAAGAAGATGCGATTGAATTAGAGAAAATCATGAAACGCCCATTAAATTCGCCATCTGATTGTTTTAAAAAATTTAATCTCCAGTCTGCTGACGGACATGAAACAATTTCGTCTAAGACAGTAAAAGAAGTGAATATTGCTGCTGTTCCTGAAACATCAAGTAAAATAACTTCTGAAATTTCTGCCGATGAAATTAGGAAATCCTCAGCAAGTTACGTGAATCTGTCCCAAAATGATTTCAAGCGATTCACGCCATCTTCTGTCAGATGGTTGGATAACAACGAAACAGTTAGCTCTTCATCAGAGCAACCGAATTTGGAAAGCGATCGAATTATATCGTCTTTCGAACTTAGGCAAAGGACCCGAGAGCAAGGTTGCTGTTTTTATTGTGTTTTATTTCTTTGTGTTTCGTATTACTCCAGCTCTTCACGTAATAAAATTTGAATAAATTTAAGGAATACGGCTTCTTTTGTAGGATAAGCATACACTTCTTCAGTTATCTAACTGGTTTTAATTGAAGCAGGAGCATGTCCAAGCAGAATTATTTGCCGTCACTTCGGAAATCCAGCAAATTTTCCTTAATCTAAATTTTCTATCATGCTGTTACAGCTCAGAAATTTGATGTAATGATGCATCAGCTAGTTTTAAAATATTCGATAATCACTACACTCGTAAAGGAATCCTGATATTAAATTTCTTCCGTGAATCCAAAATATAATGATTTTTAATTCACTTTTTTAGCGTCAATTTCAGGTGACGGTGGGCATCAAGTTGGTTTTTCGCACCCTTCCATAGGAAAACAGGAATCAGGAATTCGTGAAGGCCCTACAATGATTGCGTCCGAAAAAAACGATGCAAGTGGTTGTATAGGCTGCCTATCCTTGTCAGAGCATGACAGCGAGAAAGATATACTTGCTTTAGAGCTATCGGAAAAGTTGTCGAAAGAAAGTATTGGAAACTATGAATCAAACAGAGATACCAATATGGATAATATAAGGACGATGGGCGATCAAAATGAATACTATGATGAATATACTGCTGGCTCTCTCAGAAATGCTCATCGTATATTTCTTGAGGATTCAGTTGTTGCAGCAATTGCAGGTATCCTCATTTATATTTTACTTTTTTTTTTGACGAGCCTACTGTACTGATAGCATGAAGGTATGACAAAAACCATTAGCGTTGAAAAGCAAACTTAGAACTAAAACGCTCAAGATTTATGCCAAAACTTTTTTCGTCCAAACTGCATTCTTCATTTTATCCAGATGATCAGGGTTCATTGCACCACAACGATAATCCAGCAGTTGCCCAGCATAACTTGAGAACGAACAAACTGGCATACTGAAGTGGCCTTTTTTATTAAAATTGCTAAAACTATTAAAAAACAGTTCAAAAAATTTTCGTAGCGAATATTTCAGGTACTAACTCAATAAGGAAATTTAACAATGAACAGCTGCTCTCTTTTTCTCAAGCATGTGCTTCTTTCCAAATGGCAGTTGTTAGTTTATTAAGGAAGATCAACGAAGAATAGCATTGCATTCATTGTTGGGAAAAATTTTCTTTCCTTTAATATAAATATTTGAAATATTGCGTAATACAAGACTCCTTTGAGTTCATTCAAATAACTTTGTTTGATATGCACATTTTTCATTTGAGGATTTATCCAGGTACGTTCTATACTCAGGATAACTTTTCGTTTTTCTTTTTCTTTTTTCATCGTGGATTTTCTATTTTTGTACTGCTTTTCAGTTTTCTACTACTTTTCTACTTTTGTATTTTATTTTTAATAATAGTGTTTAATTCTTTCCAACTATTGTCTGTTTTTGATTTATATGATGTTTGATAAAAAATTTTTGCTCTTGACTTTCATGAACAAATTAAACTCTTATGAATCTTTTCCTGGTTAACTGAAAAATAGTTATCTTTTACCGATCAATTGTCTTGAGAAACAGTACTGCAAACTGAGTTAAATTGTCGTCTAATCAGAATACTGATTGCTTCTTATATTTTTACTTTATTGATACCATAAGCTTGTACTTAACTGTTGAGATTTATACCGATGGCTTTTGCTTATTTTATATTTGACAATTATGAAATAAAAAGATTGTTGATTGAAAACGATAAGAGACTTAGGAAGTAGAGATTATTGCCATCGCGTAGTGGTGGTCTTTGTAGCTTGTCACAGGAAGGGTTCCAGGTCTGGATGTCTAGCTGAATTACGGCATTACGATTATTTCATGCCCGCGGGAATTTACTTATTTGGTAGCGTCGGATAGTTCGCAAGAGTTACTAGTGTGAACTCCCAGTACATAAAAGTTGCCCTTGACCAACCTCACCAATCTTCAACAAGACAGGAAATTTTGTTGATCCAATCCAAAACGCGATACATCACTAATTCCACATTGCAGGATGTGTTCGTCGTTGGGTCGTTGGCTACATCATAAGATGTTTGCTTCGCTTACAGGAAACTTTCAACAGTCGATAGCTTGGGTTGCTTTTCCTTTTAATTTTTTTTAAAAATTAAATACTAGAGTCGAAAGGAACCAGCACTAAAAACAATAAATGACTTATTGAGGGATAAAAAAGCGGTCGTTATTCATTAAATTTTAACAGAAATTTGTAAGAACGACATTCATAACCATGGTCTCCGAGAGAAATTCATCTCCCGGTACCCTTAATGCATGTCCTATCAATTCAAATGCCTAGAGGAATAATTCAAATATATAACTGATGAAATGAAAATGAAAATGAAAATAAACTACATAATTGAAATGGAATTTTAATGAAACCACTTACCTCATAGGTGAGCTAATTTAATACACAATTAAATCAGCACAATTTTGTCCCACATTAGTTCCGATAAAACTGCAAGTATTATATGTAATTTTTTAACTTAATTAATATCATTTCAGGCTTCTTCAAATAAGACATCGAAACAAATAAAACCACTAGTCGGACAAATAGCACTGGTAACTGGTGGTGCACGAGGTGTTGGTAGAGGTATTGCATTGCAACTTGCTGAAGCTGGTGCAACGGTATATGTTTCGGGACGGAAACCTGGTTCAACTCCAGCTATACCTACATTACATGATACCGTCAATGGTTTGATAAACTTTATTCAAATTTTTCTACTGCAGATACTGAAATCTTTTTACAATATCATCATTACTGTCCTATCCTACTACTACATTATATTTTATATGTCATTATTACATCATTACTACATTATCATTATTGCGTTGTTTAATTAAATCAGCTCATTAATTACTACATTGTACTTTGTATGCAAAATAGCATATGAGAATTTCTGGTTTTTTTGTTATCATTTATTTTCAGCTATAATATTTATCAGTGTTAGATTGTAAACTTTCATGTGATAGATAGAGGAGATAGGATAAGAGTAATCGTTTAAAAAGTAACTGATATAGCTTCTCTTTTTGTTGTAATCTGTGTAAAGAACAGTAACATTTTCAGAAATTTCAAACAGAGGTGGTAAAGCTGTTGCAGTTTATTGCGATCACAGTAAGGATGATGAAGTTAAAGAACTTTTTGAAAGGATAGCAAAAGATGAAAATGGTCGATTGGATATACTAGTCAACAATGCTTTCTCAGGAGTCGCTGTATATCTTTGTTAAGAATGATAAGTAAAGTGTGGGAAATAATTGAATTTTCAGGAAAAAAAAGAACTTATTAGTTGAGATGTCAAATATTTATAAATCGATTTTATTTCATTTTATATTGTTCAATTACCTTATCACTGATTTGCATACGAATTGAGGTTTTTCGTTGTTTTTTTCTTAGGAACAGATTCGAAACCGATCGAAAACGTTGTCTGTTTTTTGTTTTTAATCTACAATCCTGGATCGATTAGGACACTGGAAAGACTGTTGCTAATTAACTAGAATTAGCATTAATTTTTTTATGTCAAAGTATTTGTTAATGGTTCCTTTCGGTGTCATTAAGCAGTCATTCATATTCCAGAAATGCTAAATCAAGTCATGCATAAATTCTTCTAAAAATGTGAAAATTTTCAGCAGTGATCTTAAGAATGTTTTTTTCTTGTCTCCTAATTAGCTCATTTTGCAGGCAATGGAAAAGAATGTTGGTAAAAAATTCTTCGAATGTCACCCATCATTTTGGGATGAAATAAACAATGTTGGTTTACGAAACGTTTATGTATGCTCAGTATTAGCCTCACGTATGATGGTTCCACATCAGAAGGGATTGATTGTGAATATTAGTTCAGCGGCTGGCGTGCGTTACTTTTTCAATGTTCCCTACGCAGTGGGTAAAGCCGCTGTAAGTTTTCTGCTTGCAGTAGTAATAGTTAGTAGCTTTACACAAATGAATTTCAGTATTGTACTAGAAATGTCTACCTAACCGGTAATACAACACTGTTGAGAGATTTTTGCTTTGCATTTTAACTTGGTAATTGTGGTCATGATAAACAAGGCAGCCTGCGGAGATTAATTGGGCAAGTGAACTGTCATTGCTGATACATGATTCGTGCTCGTCTTGGGAAAATTATTGCCAATATTTTCAATAAATTCTGCTAAAGTTGTCTTATCTTATTTTTATCATTATCATCCCATTGAGATATTTCACAATATTTCTCCTAAAAAATCTAGATCGACAAAATGTCTGCTGATATGGCAATAGAGCTGAAGGAATTTAAAGTGACGGTGGTATCACTATGGCCTGGAACGGTAAAAACTGAAAAAGCGAATGATTGGTTGCAATCTGGTATGCTGAGCAAAATGACCGGAATGCCTCAGGTGTGTTGCTTTAATGGAATATTTATAGCCTGAATAATATATTTGTCGCTAAAATCTGCCTATATTAGCTTTTTCTTACAGTTTAACTTGAATGACGTGATCATCATGTTATTTTGAAAAACGTCACAAATATTGTCGCAAATAGACGAGATGTATAAAACCGTCTACTGTCGTCGGGTAAATTCTGCATTCACATGTCAAAAAGTGCGTCATATAATAAACAATTGTTCCTTAAAAAATTATAGATTCAAGTAGAGCGTATGGTAAAAAATGGTGAAACTCCTGACTTTGTTGGACGAAGTGTGGCATGTTTAGCTTGCGATCATCGAATGTTGAAGAAAACTGGATGTATACTTATAACGGGTGATTTGTGCAACGAGTATTTGTTTCTTGATAATGATGGTTAGTTATTATTACGGTCGTTTTTAAGTTTGATTATTTGAAAACATACTTGAACTTCTCTACTAATCATTATTATCAGTATCGAAGTACGGTTTTCGAAAAGTCAAGTTTTTGAAAAGTCATTATTTTATATTAGACAATGTTTGTAAATATTTTAAGATTGTTTCCTCTTTTTTTTTCAGGAAAAATCCCTTCAAATATGAGGAATGTTAGCTCTGCATTGGATTTTTTCGGATATACATCAGCAGCGAAATTAATACCAAACTTTTTAAAAATTCCAGCCACATTTATTCATTTATCGTCTAATAAATTTTATAAGCTTTAAATTAGATTTTTCAAAATAATTGGTGTCTTTTAGAATCTTATGGCAAAAAGATTTAGGAATTGGAATACTGCTAAACTTTATTAAGTTGATATGAACACAGAAATGTATAGCATCGTGGAGTTTGAAGATTACCGATTTTTTTTTTCTTTTTTTCTCTAAATGTTCAAATGGTTAATTTATCGTCATTATTACTAATATTCAGACAGAACTTGTAATTAGTTACTAAATAAAAAATTAAAAAATGTGATATGATTTTGAATTATCGCTTTCTTCATGCATAAAACTAAGGGTTAAAGTTGCAAAGATAAAGGTAAAATTATAGGAACAGTTGGAGTTGTAAAGTTGTATTGAATGTAGTTGTAAGGGTAAAGTTTTATTAAAAATTCAGGAAGACTTAAGAAAAGAAAGCAAAGAAATAAGACTTGCAAAGAATCTGTCTTGCTTTTATTGAAATATAATAAATTAAATGTTTCATTTTTGCAGTTTAAAATTTTATTTGATTTGATTTGTAATGAAACAAATAAAATAGAATTTTATTTCTCATAATAACTCTTTTGATATTGCATTTGGTAAATTTTCAGTTTATTGCTGTTTTATTAAGATCGAATTTTATCTTTTCCAAACGTTTTTAAGCTCTAAAATCTAGTAAATTAAAAAAAAAAGTGAATTTAGTAAGTAAATTTAAAAAAAAATTTCAGCATGAATCTAGTAAATTACTGACTGATGTGAAATTCCTTAATGTATCATGCAGTGTGAGGGGAATTGATAATGATTATTATGATTGTAGTGATGATAATGATGCTTGAAGTTTTGTCATACTAAAGTGCTAGTCATTTTTGTCTATCACTTTCTATTTACTTCTTATCAGTGGTAGTATTTTATCAGTGTTGTAAAAAAACTTCTAATTTATTTTAAAAGTAAGCATTTTTCGCTAAATTAGCTGAATGAGCAAGAAGCTAAGAAATTGTCTATTATTTAATATTTTATAAACAACAGTATTTAGAATGATGAGATGGACTTTTTCCGATTGCTGATAAGATTATCATCACCATCAAGATAGTAATCATTATAGAAATAAGTATTTAGCAAAATGTGTTAAATTATTTTTACTTAATGATTTATTTTATTTTACATTTAATAGTAAAAAACGGGAAGTTTATAATAAATTATAGTTTACAATTAACAGCGTAGAATAACTTTTAATTTGACAGAGAGTAAAACCATTAACGGCATCAAATACAATTGTAATTGTAATAATGATGGTGATAATGATGATGATGACGATGATGATGGCGATGATCAAATGCAATTTACTGAGGATCAATGCGACAGAAGTTCTATAAGGACGAGAATGTAACTGTATAACTAACTCTCGGCCATATCAAACATCCTTTTTGATGCAGCTATGTGTTCACTTTCCTTGGCTTCTATTTTCGAAATACTGCTTTATTAATTAACAGATAATTTATAATTTCACTTGTCATATAGGTAAGGAATTGCAAGTATGCAGGTATTCCACTATAGTATTCTTTTCACTTTTTTTTTAAACTAATTAAGCTTAATATATATAAATGTTAATTAGAAAGGTTAGTTGAATTAATTTCTTTATTTTTTTCTTTTTTTTTAAATCCTCTCAGCAACAACATATATTTGTTCGTTGCTAGTAAAAATGAATATTTATCAATTAAATAGCTAATTGAAATTATTTCAGTGTGATTTTTGCACATTTAATTTGAGAAAATAATATACCTATCTATACATTGAATGAATTAATTAGTCTGCAGCAAAAAAAAAAAATCATTGAAAGAAAAAAATGATTGAAATAATTCATTTTTAATCAAAAAGAAATCTCATCAAATTTTCCTTTAAGCAATTTGAAAAAGATTTTCCTATTGAAACGAATTTTTGTATGGAACGATTTTTTGCATGAAATAATGATTCAAGTAAATCCGTGCTGAAATTTCAATTAATTTGAAATTATAGTAACCCAGTGAGGGAATAGATGGATTTGCTTAATATATTTTTCCAAATCATCGTTGTTATATCAATCCTTATCATAATTATATTTTACCAACTATTATCACCTTATCACTATTATCACATGACACTATTACGAACAAAAAAAATCCATTACTGCTATTACTATTACCAACTTTAGTTTAATGATGATTTGTTTTCAATGGTATCAATCGTAAGTTTAATACAATTTTGTAAATAAAGTACTTTACGTCTATTTTCAGACATTGGCCAATTTTTTATTCTTTTTTGTTTTTCCCTGAACTCCACGATTATTGACTTACATATGTAAAAGCTACAAATATCCTAAATAATAAAAAAATTCTTCAAAGGATGCTAATTTAATGGAATTTTTGAAATCTTTATATTTTGAATAAACTATGAAATCATTTTGCCTGTCGCTCAATTTGACATCTATTCATCTGTCGCAATAATATTTTTGCCTTCAATAAATAAGCCAAATATAAAAATGCTAATATGTCCTGATTGCATAATGCTAATTGAAAATTGTAAACATTTGTCAAACGGCGAAAGTTTAAATTTCGGCCACTTTTCAATTTTTTTCTCATCTATGTCATCATATTTTTTTTTGTCCCACTTGGCTTAAAAATATTTTAAAAATAAATTTTTCTATTATAACTTTTGCAGTTACAAAAAAAAAAAATTCTGTTTAATTTTTAATTAGCATACGTAGTTGTTTGTTGAAGTTTTATTAACCAAACAAAAACAATTAATTAAATTAGATTTTAAATGGTTTCTAAAGTAATTTTGTTCAAATCCATTTTATTTCATACAAGTCCATTTATTTGCCAAGAAATCTAAACACATAATTATATTTTAAATTAATTACTCCTTAGCTTCTTTGTGTCACAGCACAAATAAAATGAGCCAATAAATTTAAAAATAAAATTATTTTTCAAATTAATCTCTTTTTAGTTTCTTTTTCTCTTATTATATTTTCTACTTTTTTTTATCATTATATTGGTATTATGAATACATGAATGGCATTGAATTTATTTTAAAATAACAAAGAAATTTTTTTTTGGCTATTTTCTTCCAGTATATTTTTACCAACGTTAATTAATAATTTTACTGGCAAAAACTTTTCATCACTGATATAATAAGCCAAAAAAAAAATATTCATTTCAATTTGCATTCGATCATTGCCTTAAATTTTCCGCAACACCATAACATTGACGTACATTGACATTTTTCATGCTGTATCCTTCATATTGTGTTTCATACCATATCTTTCGTACCATATCCGAAAGTTTTCATACCATGTCTTTCGTTTCACATACGATAAATTGTGAGAAATTATTTGAAATTCCAATGAAATTCTAAATGATATAATTTTTGTTAATTTTTATCAGATAATTGAAGTGTGCTATTTTGATACATTATTGGTAATTTAACTGCTATTATGAATTACATTGGATTGAATTTTCAAAAATATGAATAGACCAAATTCAGAAATACTCATTAATTATTATAAAGAAGAAAAACTATTCATAAATAATATAATTTTAGAAAATATGAAAATTACAACGATGATCATTTTAACCGATAGAACAGCGGATATTTTTGTCACCACCCGACTCATCACATCTCTATGTTATTATTAGCTGATCAAAATTGAATTCATTGACTGAAACTTGCAAAAAAAAAAAAGAAATGGGAAATTATATTTCGTGGGATAAAGAAAAGAATGCAATTATAAGTTCACTAAGTGATCACAATCAGGTTAGTGGTATTTCTCGAAAAAAGAAAACTTCTCTATTACTGATATAATGTCAAATAATTATCAAATCATTAAATGAACGTAAGAACTGTCAGAAAAGTGATGAACTGAAGCATACTCCCAGATTAGTACAAAATTTCGCAGTTTAGAAACAAATATCAATCATTGATGAATCATTTCCGGAAAATGCTAAATCAGAGATATATTATGATAGTCAAAATAATATGATGATTCAATGTAGTAGTAGTAGTGGTGGTAGCAGTAGAAATAGTGTAATTAATGGAAAATGAAAATCAAATTTAGAAACTCAGTTACTAATTTTTATTTAAAATTATTGAAGAAAAGTATGGGATCGAAAGGTCAACAGAAATGCGCTGTAAATGGAACAAAGCATAATCGTTTGCAAACTCAAATGAGGTTGTTAATAATTTATTAATAATCAGGTTCAATTTCATCATAATAAATATACAAATCTGGATGACAGTCGGATCATTGAATTTAATGAGCGAAAGTAATGAGTAATTTGTTCGCATCGAGAAATTATCAAGGAAAAATGATTCAGTCATTATAAGTTATTAAAAAATAGCCATTCAATTAAACGATTCAAAATTTATTCGAAATTAAAAACAAAATTGAAATTATTCCACTTAATGTAACGAAGCGATCAATGAAATATTTTTCTGTAAATAATCAAAGATTGAAAACGGTGAAGCAATTTGGAATGTAGAAAATTTCAAAAGTAATGCAAAAGATCTGAAATATTTTTGTTTTATTTTAGTATTTCATTTCCAAATAAAAAAAAGAGTTAGAAATATTGTCCAATCATTATTTACCTTTTTTTATTCATTCTAATCATTTCCACTTTTATTTCTGATTAAATTTTTTACTATATAATTCTCTATTGCTATTTAGAAAAGCCATATGTAATTCCAAAAAGAAAAAGAAAAAATTTTTTAATGGAATTAAAAATCGGTCTCTTTATTTTATTACTATTTCCTTCCCATATTTCTAAAAATTCCAAAAAAAAACCACCAAATGCTAGAATCTCATTTAGATTATTGCCTCAGAACAAATCACGACAGCTTTTTCATAATTATAATTTCAATGAATGTCACGGTATTCATCCAATTTCACCAGCGCGACGTGAAATTATTCAGACCTGTTTTAACAATCGTCATAGCGAAATTGGTTGTCGTATTTTCATGCGAGTATTTCACAAAAATCCTAATTATCAAAGGTCACATATTACAATTTCACTCAAAATTCCGAACTGTGATATTATCAATTTGGGATATTAGAACCAAACAATCAATGTGACAGCAAAAAAAAGTTGCTAATGCTTTCAATGAGTACTAATATTATCAAATAGCATTGTAAGTAATAATAGTTGAATAGTATTATCAAGACTGCAAATTAAAAAAAGTTCATTGAAGTCTCGTATAGTAGTTAAAAAAGTTGCTACTGTACTACTTGATACTATTCAGCTATTACTTAAGCTTTTTGTAGTACTGTAAAAACAGTGCATAATATTACTGCTAGTATCACTAATATTATCAGGTGTCATTTAATATTCCCCTATAATAATTGTATGTATGAGCAATAATACCATCCTGTATCAGTAATATTACCAGTTATCATTTAATTCTCCCTATAACAATTGTCACATTGATTTTTTGGTTCAAAATGAAAAAAAAAAAGCTTAATTAAACGAAAAAGGATGGGTAAATGACATTTATGTGGGTAATATTGAAGGAGAAATGATTAGTAAAGTAATCAAAGTTAATTACTAAGTTTTATTTCAAATGAAAATCAAAAAGTGAGAATTATTATAGGCAGAATTAAATGATGCTAAACTTTGCAAGTTATTAATTAAATTAAATTTGTTTTGAAATTTTAGGTTTGTATATGCTTTGGGAAAAGAAAGATGGCTGAATATTTCTACTGAGCTCCGTGATTTTCTGAATAATGTTGTAAGCAAGGTAAGTTGTATAAAAAAAAATCATTGAAGTCTCGCAAAGTTGTCATTTTGGAAAAAAGTTGCTACTGCTTTATATGAGCAGTAAAATTATCAAGTACTGTAAGTAATGGCTGAACGGTTGAAAGGTATGTAAGTAATAGTTGAACAGTATTATCAAGACTGCAAGTAATAGTTGAATGGCGTTATCAAGACTGCAAGTTATAGGTGAATAGTATTATTAAGATTGCAAATAATAAAAGGTTAATGAAAGATTAAGATAGCATAAATGCTAGGTTACCTTTTCAGGTTCACGATTTAGCAGCAGTGAAAAAAATATCACAACACTACGGCGAACGACATATATTACTGAAAAAATATGGCTTCAGGCCATATTTCTGGATTAGCATGGCTGATGCGGTGGTAATTGAATGCGTCATGCTGGATATGGCTAATCATCATGTGATTAATTAATCAATTTGATTTTTCAGTAGTGGTTTTCTTTGTAGCTAAAAACATATTTCTTAGTATCAAATTAAGCTCTAAGCTCTATGCTATGCAAATCTAATTCATTATAAATAAATTTTAAATTTTAATTAATGAATATAATTTGAAAATCATATTAATATTTCAATTAAATTACTTTATAAATTTTAATTTACAGCTAACCGAAACGATTATGGCATGGTTACAATTGACATCGCTGATGTTTACATCAATTCGTGATGGTTACTATGCAGCACTAAGATTTCAACGAAAAGTATTCAAAAATTGTAAGAACACAGAGTTGCAGCTATTCGTTAACAATTCTGTGGAAAATTCAAACAACATATCTGCTATATCAATGATTTGAAAAATTTTTTATTAATTTGATTAATTATTTCAAGTTTGCGAAATCATTTTGAATGTATTATTAAACTTCTGTAATAATTTCTCAAAAAATACACTTAAATAACAAAAATTATAATTAACTAGTTAATAAATTAATAAACTTCGACTGAATTTTAAAAAATTTATTTTGCATGTTTTTGCATATAAAATCCGTAATATATTTCTTTTAAAAAAGTATTGGAAGTGCTAAAAACTTAGATTTCTTATTATTCAAATAAATTATTCAAAATTGAAACTTAATTGTCTCATAACATTGTTCTCATCTGTGCAAATAATTTGATGAAAGTTTTTACTTTGTTTCAAATTTTAATTAAACTTAAAATAGCATTTATCTTATCAAGTATGATTTATTATCATTCGTTCGATTATTTTAAATTCATTTTGATTTTTTTTTTTTTCAATCTTAACATAATCAGCATTGTATTACTACTCATTGAATGTTCTATATTGAATTCTTTTATAATATATTATGTGTGACTCAAAGTAAAGTCATTACTACTAATTATTATTGCCTCATAAATTTCTTCTGTTGTATCTCTCTCGTCTCTGTCATTTTTAAAATGGAAAATTAAATCAACTGCAAATGATGAGTATTTAAATCTTATCCAAAAATATATTCTTTGTTATTATAGTTAGTTCGTATAAAAGAAAAAAAAATGATGTCTTTATTTACAGATAAATTATTCATTTGAAAAATATTTATTTAAATTATTCTTTTATCAATCAATAGTTATCAATTTCATTAATAAAGAATTTAATTATTTCATTCACTGTATCATAGGAAGTTCTTGGATCGTTCAATCGATAATTAGTAAAGAATTTAATTAATTCAATCAATGTATCATGAGAAATTCCTGGATCGTTTATGAGCCATTTGAGATGGTGTAAGAAAAATTAATTAATTGTTGTATAATTGCACTGATTTTTCTATCATCATTGTTCATTGTTTGTTGTAACATGTCGTACATTGTGATTGTATCATCATTGCTTTTCCACTAATTTCTGCTTCTATTATTATTATTATTGTTCTTGTTCTTCTTGCTGTTGTTGTCGTTCTTGCTGTTGTTCATCGTCTTTAACATGTTCATTTAACCAGTAAGTGTTCACTGCTCCTGTAATAAATATTAGCATACTTAAATATTTTATTATTCAACAATTTATCATACTTGAGTACGTCTTGAAACATGAAAAAAAATGACCAGAAGATGACCTTTGCCTTTAACATGTAATATTCCACGTCTTGTAAGTTGATACTTGGAATTTTGCATTAAAATTTTTGCTGTACTTTCAGCTACTTGTATCTGATTAGCTTCACAGTTACTTTGCATTCGTGATGCAAAATTTACCTACAAAAAAAGAAAAAATTATCTTAAACCCAAAATTCTAAATGTGGTATATTTAGAGAAATTGAATCGGATTTTTTTTGGGAAACTGTATTACCGTATCACCGAATAAACAGTATCTTGGAGATCGTAAACCGATAACACCAGCAGCAATTGGTCCACAATGAAATCCGATACGAACACGAAGATGCCAATTTGATGTAGCACTAATCTTATAATCGAAAGCTTTCTGTAATATTAATTAAATTATTTGCATGCAAAAATAATTAACATTAAATTAGTATAAATCATCTGATGTGATATCATTACTATCTATCATATAAATTTAATAGTCAAAATATGCTCAAACGTATTGACCTCACGTATTTCAAGTGCAATTTCAGCAATTTCAAAAATATGCTGACCACCATTTTCATTTGGTACACCTGATGCCATCATGTATGTTTCACCAGTTGTTTCAACTTTATAAGCATCATGAGATTTGACTATGTCATCAAATAACATAAAGATTTCATTCAAAAATGAGATCACCTAAACTGATGACAATTATTACAAAGAACCTTTTTTTCAAAGTGAAAGTTATCCCTGCCTCATGTCTGAAATATTTTTCAATTACGGTAGCAATTACATTTATATTTTAAACTTTAAATTAACCATATGCTAAAATTACATTTAAGTCTCATTTTTCACCAATTCTGTTAAACAATGGTCTTTAGAATTTTAAAGAAAAAAACTCTCAAACTTGTACAAATTGATGTTTAAATGATTTGTTAGGGAAATTTTAAAAAAATTAAATTTTTTTTAAAATCTTTCTGATATCATTGAAAATGTTTTGCAAAACCTGCGCTGGTGTACATTGTGCCATCAAATCCATAAAACCAACAATTTGGCAAAAACCAACTGTAGCTGAATTATAATTTCGTGGAATAATTGTTTTGCCTGCTTTCAATTCTGCTGCGATAGATCTAATGATAATTTTTCTTTTTTTTTATTTTAATATTTACAAAAATTCAATTCAAAATTTCGAAATAAAAAATTTTTGTCCTTTTTAAAAATTATTAAAAATATTTTTCTTTTTTTAATAATTTTGCATAACTTATACAATAGGATGATACTTACAAAAAAAAAGTAAACGATGGTAGCATTTCGTGGTAGCATTTTATAAAGTAAAACAAACGGTGGTAGCATTTCGTGATAGCATTTCATAAAGCAAAACAAACGGTGGTAGCATTTCATAAAGTAAGCGATCAGTTTGTTCCTGTGCTTCAATCAAAAGTGCTGTCCGGTCGGCAACGATCTTCTCCAAATTCTCAGCATATTTCTCGTTCATTTTAATCATTCGATCCACTAGATTACCTTTCCTAAAAATTAACATAATTAAGCTGCTTTGAAATGATTTATGAAAGATATTCCGCAGAAGAACAGAGAAAAAATGATTTCAATTGAAATGCTTAAAAACAACTTTTTAAGAAAAAATTTTTGATGGTAATGAAATATTCATGAGAAAAAAAATTTGAAATTAAAAAAAATTCTTTTGCTTTATTTAATTTGCGCTATTTTAAATAAAATAATTCATTTGTACTAAAATAATTCATATTTGTATTTAAATAATTAAAACAATTCATTTATACTTAAATAATTTAAGTAATTAATTTTTTTACTTTTTTGCCTCCAAAATTGTCTTTTTAAAAAAATTGATAGAAACGATGAAACAAACGGATACAGTAAATGGTACAATAAGACGATGAAACAAAAAGATACAGTAGATGGGTACAACAATTTATAATACTAAATGTAAACTAACGAGTTTGAAAAAATTAATCCAATACTTTGACGGATATTTTGAAGTGTTGGTCGCTCTTCTGGCACAGACTTCCAGCACTGGCACATTAATGCAATTAGCTGTGAAATTTTGTTAAATTAAAAAATTTCTTTCCATTTATTTTATGAAGCGTAAAATTTGTGCTTTTTTAAATGTTTCTATTTCTCAGTAAAATCGAAATTTTTTTTTTAAATCAGAGAAAATATTACAATTACTTAATAGTGCTGGAAAAAAAAAACGAAAAATAAAACTAACCGGATTATTGTTAAAAACAACCAGATCATTGTTAAAAGCTAATCGGATCATTGTCAAAACAAACCGGGTTATTGTTAAAAACTGTAAAGATTTATTGAAAAATAACCGGATTACTATTAAAAACTAACAGGATTATTGTTATCATCTTCAAAGTGTGGTCGTAATGATTTCTGAACAATATTACGAAGAACATCTGCAAAAATAAAACTTACTTTTATTTTTACTTCAAAAGAAACTTACTTTATTTCAAATAAACCTCCTTCCAAATTTATTCATCTTTTTCTTTTTTTCTTTTTTCTAACAATTTCTATGCTATTTCAAAAGTTTTAGCTGTCTTTGCTAAAAAAACCTTTTAATGAAAGTCGATTAAATGGTTTAATTCGAAAAATAATTGAATAAAGCATCATTCCAAAACTGTATACATCACCAACAATATTTCCTTTCGGAAAATTCCATCCAATTTCAATACCATTCAGTAATTCTGGTGCAATTGTAATATAAACTGGAAATTAACGAAAAGCATAGTTTGAAATAATTCTTTCAATAAAAATATTTAAATTTAATTTATAGTATGTTAAAATAATTTAATGCTTTTTTTTATGAATTCCAATGATCAATTTGATTAATCTTTCACTTTTGATTTTGATGCCTTTTCTGATGCATTCCAATGATCAGTTTGATTAACTTTCACCTTTCTGTATCAATTTTTTTCCAAACTTTGAGATTTGAAAAAAATCAAAAAAAAAAATGGCTCACATTGTTGCGGAATCAGTTCTACGGCACGTATATAATGCTCATTGATCAGTTCATTGAGCATATTTGAAATTCCAAAATTTGTCAATTTTAACACCCAATTTGCATCAATCATACATGTTTTCAGTGATAACATTCCATGATAACCAATCGATGATTTATGTAAATATTGCAATCCCTTAAAAGAAAAATCAATTTATTTTAAGTTTTGCTTAGTTTATTAAAAAATTAACGAACTATCACTTTTTTTTTTAAATTTTCACAGTCTTCTCGGAAACATTACCGATAAAATAAATATTAATTCTGTATAAATTGATAAATAAAAATTATCATTATAATTATATAGCATGAATGATAATTATCTCAAAGCGATAATATTAATTAGAAATGATAGATAATGACTTGATAATATATAATAAACAATGATTTGATGATAAATGATAAGCAATGGTTTGGTCATACCTTAAGAATATCTCTGATAAATGCCCATTTAAATGTGTCATCAGCATTAAATTCTTGATCACAAATGAAATCCTCCAATGACGCACGCTCGATAAGCGTATGCAACACATAAAAACGATCCAGATCATTGTAGCAAATTCCGATAAAATTTGTCAGATTGCTATGATTCAGTGATTTCAATTCATATAAAAATTTCATTTGTGCCTTATTCCATGGAATTTGTTTCATTTGATTGAAACATATAAATTCGGCTTTTAATGTACCAACTAGTGCATATGATTCCAGCTGTCGACGTTTGTTACTTAATTGATTACTCACGGCATGTCCTTTAGACTGAAATTTAAAAATTATCAAATTTTAAATTAAATTAAAGAGTTGAAAAAAACGGAAAAAAATGCGAAAAGAAAATATATAATTTTTTCATCACTGAAATTTCCAATAAAATTTTGATTTGAAGTATAAGGCAAAAAAAAAAATCAAATAACCCGTTTTGTTTCAATAACTTTTAAATTCTCTTTTGAAATTTTCCACATCATTCGATACAATTCTATGTGCTTCCTGAAATATATCAAATGAAAAAATTTGTATATATATATATGTATATATATATATATATAAATATGTATATATACATTGGCATCAAAATTATATATATATATATATAGTATTGGTATCAAAGTTTTCACAAAAAAAGTTTGCCCTAAAATTCCAAAAAAAAATTCTATCATATCCACGTCTTCAACTTCCAAGAAGTCAGTGTGTACAAGTACCTTGGCAGGTGTGACACTTGGATGGCACTTATCTTTGCATCTAAATAAGATCCACATCGTCCAGAATTGTGGTTAGGACTTCGTTAAAAAATTTTTCAACGATTACATCAAACTAATTAATGATGATAGCGGAAAATTTTGAAATAACCAGTTACTCTTTTCACAATTATCCCATACAAAATGATGCCATAAAATTCCTCTGTATTCCTCTTTCGAATTTTAGGTAACATTAGTTTTTTGTAAACACTGATGCGAACAGTATAAATTCTCTCAATTTTATTCAAAAAGTTAATTTTTCGGCTCGTTTAAACTTTTAAGCATTTCAATTCACTTTTAAACATCCTTACATATTTTAAAAGTTAACTTTTTGACTTTTTTTTTTTGAACTACATATTTTAAAATTTAAAATTTAATTTGTCGGCGTTTTTGAATTACAATCTTTCGATCTTTTTTAAATCAAATAATTGAAAAGTTTTAATTTTTAAAATAGCTTTTCACTTACTTTCTTCGATATAAATAAAAACCGAATGAAACCAATATCACCCAAAGAGTGCAACCGATAGATGCCATAGCGACTGTGAAAAAAATTGAATCTTTACATTTAATACATTTTGTGATTGTAATATTTTTATATTTATTTAAGAAATCTTCATCTGTAACTTCCACTTCCTGCAAAACTGAACTTTTTTTTTCACTTTTTGTGCAGAGTTTGACAAGCAATAAAAGTATTCAGACAAATTTAAATTTAAATTATCACTAATAGTCTTATAATTAAAGTTAAGCCAAATTTAAAATACTTGAATTTAAAATGTATGAAATTTGTCACTAACGAAAAAAATTTATCACTAACGAAATCGAAGCATTTATTTTCATGTGTACATTGTGTTTTAATCATTGATAATACCATAACCGTTTGGAAGCTATCATTTCCAGATGGCAACCATTGAAATGCGTAATTTTGTACGCGTTTTGCTGCATCGTCAAATGTGACATTTCCAAATTTATCTGCGAAAATGTATAATGTAGTAAGTTTCAGATAACACTAAGTGTGGAAAATATTTGGCAGTTATTATGTAATCTGATTGATTTTTTGATATTGCTTACCAATTAACAATGAAATAATTATGCATTACTAGTAATAATTAACTTTTAATGGTAATAATTGGTATTATAAGTAATTATTTACAAACTAATAGTGATAGGTTATAAGATATAGTAGATAAAAAATACAGAAATACGCTTCAATCATTTTTTTATGAATAATGAAAAAAGTTAAAAGATAAGGCAAACTAGTGAAATGTTGATTTCTCATTGATTGAACAAATTTTTTGCCATCCACAGTTGAGTTTAAACCGATACCAAAACAAAAACCGTAACATGCATCGTACATTGTCACATATCTCTCTACTGCTTCCTATCAAGAAAATATGCAAAGTTTCAAGAAATGATTTTTTATCATATCATATATGATAAAAATTGATATTTAAAGTATCAATCTACAGTACTGCAACATCATATCAAACATCTGCAGTATAACTGCCCATTTATGTACCATAAGCATTGAAATTAAAAAAAAAAATCCTTTGTACAATATACTACGATATTAGCTTCATTTAACTTTATGCTCACAGTACAAAATACATAAATTATTCTCCACCTTATCACATTCCGTTTTTCAATTTCTATTTCCTAAAAATAAATTATTCTAAAAAAAAAAATTACCTTCTTTACTTCAAAATTGAGCCATTCGTTGAGTTTATCTTCCATCAATTTATATTTTTCAATTATTGGCGCTAACTGAAAATGAATGATCGGTTTGATTATTGAAATTTCAAAGTATATCAGTTTCAAAGAATGATTCATTACTGATTTAGAATTATTTTAATCAAATTTAAAAATGTTTCATAGAAAAAAAAATTGCTTACTTTCAGGTAAAAAAAATTTATTAAACTTACAACAATGATCGTAGCACTTGTGATGAAATGTTTCACTGTACTTGAACATATTATGCTAATTTGATTGCATATCAAAATTATCATATAATGATCTTCGCTTAATGCAATAACTTTCAAATTATCAAAAATCATTTCCAAATCGATAAAATCATTTCCAATAATGATCACTGAATCAGTTATGTTTTTAAATAGTTCTATTTCAAATTTCAGTTTTTTTTTTTTTTTTTTTTTAATAAATGAAAACAATTTGGAAGAGGGTCAGG
>JARVGP010000408.1:0-45183 GCA_029876185.1 Mansonella ozzardi | reverse complement strand
AAAGTGCTGATAGGTGTGGGTCGCAACTTTGTGGAGGAAGTGCTGATAGGTGTGGATCGCAACTTTGTGGAGAAAGTGCTGATAGGTGTGGGTCGCAACTTTGTGGAGGAAGTGCTGATAGGTGTGGGTCGCAACTTTGTGGAGGAAGTGCTGATAGATGGGTCGTAATGTTACTTCTGCAGTGTATTTTCATTTGAAGTTTCGACTGTACCTACAATCAAATTACTTACAATATACTTACAATTGAATTACCTGTTAACCGACGATAATATCACTCTGTATGAGACGCTATTCGACATTGCTCTCTTCAATGGTACTATTGCGGGTATGTAATTTACAATTTACATATGCCCCAAAACAAACAATTGTGAAAGCAAGAGACTGCTTTATATACCTCAGTAACATAGACGTATCGGGGTGATGCGGTCCATAGTGCTCCAGAAATACCAAAGAATCTTGCACAGAGTGTATTTAAAGTTGGCGGGAAAATGGACATTTTGAAAATATTGCCTTGATATGGTCATCAGTTGGTATATCTTCATTCTTTTTTATTGTTTCCTCTTTGTTTTGTATTGATTTAAAAATATGAAATAGCAAACAATACTTTAGATCAAATGGCTGATTTCGATGAGTCATCACTTCAACAAACTCTTCCCGAGTATTACCGGCGACTTTTTCCAATTGAACTTCTATGTAAATGGCTAGCATATGGTGAAGGTTAGAATGTTATACATTTATTTACTTACTTTTTCCAAAGAACTTTAAATTAATTTAGAAGATATTTTGAATATCAGAAATAAAATTGATTTTTTATTGTTGGATTTTTTAATAGCTTCAGATCCACAAGCTTTGTTTCAAATGCGAGAGATAGCATTTATATTCGAAGACGATCGACATTTAAGGTATCGTAGTTTTGAAGATACTGCAGAGTTCGAACGAGAATTGTGCAAAGCAAACCCACAAAAGATCGATATTGGTGCAGTTTACAATCACAAAGTATACTTTTTAAGAAAATTGAATTTAGTTTGCATGTTGATATTTTTTGATCCTAACTTTGTAATATATTTTTCTTATGCATTTTTACCAATGGATACGGCAATCATAGACACTACAATTGCCGGACAGTCGAAAAGTTTAATTTTCAAACAAATTTCTTAACTTAATTAAAAATTAAACTTTTTTAAGATGTTAGCAATATTAACTTTCAGGCAAATATTAACTTAATTTTAGCCGAAAGACCATAAAAAATTTACCGATTTTCGTCCAGTCGAACGCGAACTCATTTTTGATATTGATCTGACTGATTACGATGACATTAGGACATGCTGCTCGTGAGTCTTTCATAAAAAAATATAAGTTAATTATTTTAAAATAAAAATTATTTTTTGGAATAATAAAAATTTTATAAATATAATTTTATATTATTATGTTCGATTTGTGATGTTGCTGTCTCACTTAAAGTATTTCAGAAAAGCAAAGGTATGTAAAAAATGCTGGAGGTGGATATCTATTGCTGTGGGCGTCTTGAATCATTTGCTGCAAAGTCAGTGTTAATTTTGAAGCCTTAAATTTATTTGTCCGAGATATCTGTTTTTATATTTTATGGAGTTTTTACTATTTTTTTAAGTCTATTTTTAACTAGCTTGATCTATATTTCATTCATATTTAGTCGCTCTTATTTAAGAACATTTCGGTTTCAAACACTGTTTGTGGGTATTCTCTGGTCGCCGCGGTATCCATTGCTGGGTTGCCGATGCCGCTGCACGAAAGCTTCAGAACGCCGGTCGAACAGCAGTTGTCGAGTATTTATCTCTAGTTACTGTAAGTAATATATATATATATATATATAAGCTTATCAAAAACCACAAAATTTCAAACATTTTCTTTGAAAAACTATTATTCCAACATTGTCAACATTACTGCGCTCTTCTCTCGGTTTGGTTGACGCTGTAAATTATAGGGCAGACAGGAAATTTTGAAAACGGCAACAAAACGTACTTTTGTTCATCCTATGGTGGAAGATGTGTACAGTTATTTGGTACAAAGGTTACTTTCAATATAATTTTTATATTACTCAAAATTTTCCAATTTCCTAAATCAATCTGGAATTGATGCATATCAATTTTTGACCATTTCAGCTCAGATGTAAGTGAACTGATGTTAGAGCAAGGCCGGATGAGCAATAATGGATTGATGTCTTTGCTGAATGGTTGCGCAAACGAAGAAGTTGAAAAAGAAATCAGAGAAATTATAGATGAAGTGAAAACGTGATTTTTTTTTCTGGTACAAAAATTATTATTTTGCATAGGTTTGTGATAAAAAAAAACCCTAAATATTCGATCTTTGTTCACCAAGTGAAATATAAAATGTCTATATATGCAAATATATAGTTTATTTCAGTATTGAGTCTTTAAGAAAAAGATGGAATGCTTTACGAATCAAATTTGATAAATATAAACGTGCTGAACTTAAGAAAAATGGAATCGAATTGTGTGAGGTAATTAAATTTAGAACTTTTTAAAGTAGCAATAATAGATCTAATCTGTATATTCAGTGTACATCTGCAGTTCGAATTACAAATAATGAAACAAAACCATTCTTTACCTTTTTTAACAAAAACTCGAAAAATTTTGGAATGAAAAGTTTTAGGGTCGAAAAGTTTGCTGAAATTTCATCACATTTATTTTTCATTAAATTATTAACGAAAGATAGATCTAAATTTCTTTAATAATATATATTTCTAATCAAATTAAGGCAAACCATATGTTCAAAAAGAAAAGAATCGAAAGTTTACAGGTAGCCAGTCCTCAGTCATCATTCCATTTCCGTGGTTATGTGCTACAGCATACGTATCCTCGGTTGGATGTTCATGTTTCCACAGGAATAAATCATCTGCTTAAAAGTCCATTCTGTGTCCATCCTAAAACTGGGCTCATAGCTGTTCCTATTAAACCAAATCAAATATCTGATATAAATCTTGCGAAGTTACCACGCATAGAGTAAGCATTTATCTTCCTTAATTTTAATACTTAACTATTTGTACTTTAAAATATACACGTAGTATTTTCTATTGTTTTTCTAATAACCTAATTTCAAGAATATTTCAGCACAGTATTACATGAAATTTTAAAATTGGGTTGCAATGAAGAAACAAAGAAAGACCGAAAGGATTTCGGTATTTATTCAGTTTCATAATCCTAAAAATCCATACCGGTTTTATTATTTAAACGCTTCCAATTATTTATTGTGGTTCGCCTGCTGAAGTTTGATTTGTATTGATGTCGGTGATCCCTTAAGAAGGATGATTAAGTTTGAAATATAAAAGAAAAGCCTCACTTTAATTACATATTGCTGTGAATATAGCACCCATAGCGAGAGAAGACAAAGACTAAGCACCAAACTGATTGGTGATGAATTACTATTGTTTTCAGGCTACTAAAATTTTTTTTCTGACTATTAAAACTATTGCATCTTTTTTTCGTTTTTTCAATTGAAATCTTTTTCAGAAATTAAGCATTGTTCGCTGGGACCATATGTCGAAACATTTGAGGAATTTGTGAATAGTTTGATTTATGATCAACAAGATTTATGACCAACATTCACAATTAGTTAATCGTCAATTATTTTTTTTGCTGCAGCTAGTATCCCTTTTTTACCACAATATCCTGGTCACTTTGAATACAAAAATATTTGAGGCTGCTCATGATTAAAAGAATTTGAGAAATGCTTTGAAATTTCAAAATGTTAATATGCTTGGTGTGATAAAGATTTGAAGTGTTAAAATCCTTAACAACATATACAAAATCTGGAGATTGACAGAAGCGGATGCTTATTGCTCATTTTGTAAGAAAAGTAAGATTTCCAAGTAGATTTTAGAAGCTTTAAATTAAGTACTATTTAATTACTTAAAGTTGATCGTGGAAAAAATCTTTTATTCTACTGAAAATTAAACAGTCTGAAACATTTTCAAATGCATTCAATTAATCGGAGGCATATTTTATTTGTTTCTACTTGTGCCAACTTTTCCGTTTTTATTCACAAAAGACAGCCGCTAACAGTTGAATCATGGAAGCTAAATCAGTAATTGATTAAAGAGTATTTGGTATCATAATCTTTGTTCAGAGGAATTGTATATTATCAAGTCCGACAAACAGGTAAGATGACAGCAGTAAATGAAATATAATATACAAGAGTATGCTATTTTTAGTCTCAAAAAGTTTTGCTTTAAAAATTTTTTTTTTAAAAAAGTTTCTCGAATTGCCAAAGTATTAAAAATTGTTCATCGCCGAAATTATGAAGTTTTGACATCACGTTACTTTGAAAATACCGTAACTAACAGAGCGAATTTCTACAAAATTAAAAATATTAGATAGTGTAATGTTGTTGCTACTTGTATTTTCCTGAATATCTCAATAATATTAAACTTGCATTTTCTGGGTATTTCTAATATTAAAAGTCGTTTATGTAATTATTATTTATTTGAGACTACTGAGAAATAGCAATTGCATTTTCGATTCTGTCAAGGATGTTCACGTCCTTGCATTTATTAAACCTCCCAGCAAGGAATTTTTTGCGAAAATAACGAGTATTCTTTTGAGCAATCATTTTATTTCTTGAAATAATTGTAGCAGTCAATAATTATTTCAGATCCGTCCTTCTCATCTTCATGGTAACCAATTATTTTTAAAAAGCCAAAGTTTGGACTATAGATTAGATTATTTCAATTTCATATCCTATTCTCTCTTGAAAATTATCTAAATCTTTCTTTAGCCATATAGATGCTCTAATCTTTTCACCAAGATTGCTTTATTCCCATACGTAAATTTTTCTAACATTTCTTTCAAATAATATCTCTACGAAATTGAGCGGATAATGCTGTAAACAATGATGTCAGATATGCCTTAGTAACTCATGATAATGATGGAAGCAGTTCCGAATAATTCTATGATAATGGATGTGAGTATTGAAGACCAAAGTTTAGTCTGTTCTCAATCGAAATCGCCATTTTTAGCATTCATCTTCATAGGAATGAGAAATTATTCATGCTAAAATTGGCATTCTGAGGAATTAAAAGTTGAAAATGAATAGTTGAAATGTTTGAAATATGATTCGCATGCCATGTGGAATGATCCACTGAATTGATGCTTTTTTCATGGAAATATAACACTTTTATAAATGTTCAAGAACAATTATAAATAAAGAGGCAGTGAAAAAGAGAAAAAAGAAAAAGGTTGAAATGATGAAATGAAGTATGAAATAATTTGAAAGGCAATCCAAGCAAAAGAATTAATGAAAATGAATAAATCCTTTCACCATTTCTTACCTCTTATTGATAAGTAGAAGGAACTAATATAAACTGTAATGCTTCTAATTAGCCTAGAATGAGATAATGGATCTAATTAGCCTAGAATGAGATGATGGATCTGGATCGCATAGGTTGCAGTCTTCCACTTATTTTTATAAATTTTCTTACTGCTTAATTAAGTGCCATAATGTCGTGAAATTCTCCCTAAATAATCAGTGCGAGAGAACTACCTTATAGACATATGATAGCAGTTAGAAAAACAATATCGGAGCAAGAAAATATGACAGATAGTTTATAATTTTGTAATATTTTAACCATAAAAATGAATGAATTGACAAAGTTGAGCACTTCACAAGATAAATAACAATTACCGTCAACTAAGGCTTTAATATTCATAAATCAGTTGTCGGCAAGACTTTTATCGGAATACACTCACTCCCTTCAAGAAAGAATGAACAAAATCCCCATAGAAAAACTCTCTTCTACTCCACCGATAATATTTCATGCATATCCCATCCTTTTTGAATTTAGTTTTAAAAATACAGCCTTAGTCATCAAATATTTTAAAAAAATAGATAAATTTAGATTAAATCAATTAAAGCTTATTGTTTTACATACCACTTGAAATAACAGTTAAAAATTCCTGAAAAAAATGAAGATGTGGAATATATCAAAAAACTATTGCAGATATTACTACTAGGTATTACTCTCAATTAATTAATTTCTTTTTCGACATGATATTCGATTATCGATTGTTTTTTCACAATTGTAACAAAAGTCAGCAAATTTGGTGGTTAACAAAGTAATATTTTATAAACTGTATTTTAAACAGTCACTATACTTCAATGATTATTTGAAGTTACAATAATTAAGGAATGATCTTTTTCCTTTAGGTTTAAATGATTAGATAATGCATGCAAGAACGATGATCTCATAGACGTATAAATTTGGTCTTGAAAAGACTTGATAAATATGAAAATACTGAAGAATACGAAGGGACTAGGTGAGATCATGGATGGTAACGTGATATGCTGAATCGGGAATGGCAAAAGCGACAGGAATGCAAGTTGAGAGTTGAAGAAGACGACGATAATGATTCTGCATTCTGGTCTATATACCTGCAAAAATACATAATTGAAACAAAAAACTGCTGTTTACTTGGCTTAGCTTACAACTATATGTGTATGTACATATACAATATGCTGATAAACTCAAAAAAGGAATAGTAAGCATGAATTTTTGTTGGTATTTTGTTCTTAAAATATTAAATAGTAAAAATTAAAATCAATTTCCTATACTGAAATGTTTGAGTCAAATAAGATCTTACCGAATCCATCGAATATCGGTAGGTATAAACGGAATAACATGTTTCGATATATGAAAATTATCGATTATAAATGTATCCCGATCGTAATTTTTTGCTCGCTTTTGCATCAAATTTGCATATAACTCGGATACAAGCACCACCTAGGACTTTGATTTTCAAAAACAAAAAAAGTTTATTAACTAAAAGTTTCAAATATTTTTCAAGACCGCGTCCTATCTGGAGATGAAAGTAGGAAGTATGTTTCAATGTAATTTTCAAAAAAATGCTTGAATTAACTTATTCGTTAATAACAATAGAATAATTTTGTGAATTTCTTTAAATGAACTTTCTTTGAATCGAATCAGTCTAATAATATTCTATAAACTGAAATGGTTACTTCCAAAATTACAAGCAAAAAAAAGCAATTTTACGAAATTAAAATAGTACTTTTCCCCCAACGACTGCTAACGCAGAACGAGCATCTTGTATTTTCCTGCCGAAATAATGAATTTTACGAATATATTGTACGCCGACCAAATCAATACACATTGTAGTAATTGCCAAGCCTAAGAAAAATTATCGAAATTATCAAACAGTTATCTCAGATAAAGTGCGAAATATTTTATCTGTTTCTTCCAATTCAGTTGGAAAAATTTTCGCAATTTTTAATTTTCATTTCTGCAAAAATGATAGTTTTATTTACATCCAATTTGCCATCTTATTAGAGTGTCTCATTATTCTAAGGATATCTGTCCATTAATAATATCTGTGGTTGCATGAGATAAAACGAACCTAAAATAATGTAAAGTAAAATGAGGTACATATAACCATCTCGTCGAGGCATCAAATCACCGAAACCAACCTGAAAAGTGAACTTTTCATCTCTCTGAGACTTATGATATCATCCAAATACCGATAAAGTGATTCAACATGAAAAACAATAATAAAAATGACAATGATGGAGAAGAAAATTAAGAACTCACGGTGGTCATAGTAATGAATGACCAATAAAATGCAGTGAAAAAACTCCACGGCTCCAAATTGGACATCAATACACCTCCCAATGATGTGTATGCAACAAGTATCACCAATACTAACATTGCTGGTATTCTGCAGTTAATACTTATTAGTCTTTAGAAAGAATAGTAATGTTGCGAAAAATGATCAGGTAGAAATTCAAAAAGCGGAAGATATATGGCATATGATGAAAGATTCTATTTAAACTTTCTTATAATATTAAAGGATTTATATTTTATGTAATATTAAGGTTGAAAATTGTCTCATTCGATGATAGCACTAAATCTCGTTATGATAAAGATGGCATTTATCAGAGCTTTCTTAGAAAACCTATGAAAGAAAATGAACGAATTCTGGAGAATTCCGAATTCCGGAATTATTCTGGAGTTTTTCAATGTTTGTTTGATGGTTTTAAGTTGATAAAAAAGGCGCATATTTTTTTGTTTAGGTCTTCTCATTTTTCTTTTTTGTTTATGCCCAATAGTTGTTTTATATTAATAGTTTCTTTTTTTTGCTTTACTTTGCCTTATTTTTTTTTGTTTTTTAAATATTTTGGTTTGGTGGTACTTACCTCTGTTCTTCTATAAAATGCATGTCAGTGCTTAGACCTTGCCTTTGACACTGTCCACACACTCTTTCCTTGTGACCTTTGTTCCAGTGGCGCCGTTCAAACAAAAAATGCTTCAGTTTGAGGTAGTTACCATACATCCACACCAGATGCTCACTTAAAAATTTGCCAATATCTGCTATGGTCACTAACGTCAAAGGTATGCCGAATAGTGAAAATATAATGCACATCATGCGACCCAGCTGTGTTACTGGTACTGGATTACCATATCCTAGAATAAAAATTTTCTAGCAATGATTTATTGATAAAATTTTGAATTTTACTATAAGTAATAGCAGATAGAATAATTACTTCAAAAAATAAAACCAATGAAAATCTCACCAATAGTAGTAACAACAGTGACAGCGAAAAAGATAGCAGTAGAGAAAGACCATATTTCGATAGTATCATTAGCACGAACTTCGGCAGCAGTTAAAAAAAACTTTTCAAAGGCTGTGAAAAGATGATCGCTCATATTATGCATGTGCTGTTTGGTCACTTGAGACCATATTTCACGACGAGTTTCATTTAGCATTGCCAAGGTGAACAATGAATTTACGAACTCTTCTTGTCGTTCGTATATCATATCCAACTAAACTTCTAGCACAGATGATTATCATGTTCTTCAGGTTGCTCATAACTTACTAAATTATGAATTATAAGTAGTAAACACTTTTCAACAGTAACTATCAAATTATTTTCAATAACAACATTCATCCTGTTAATTTGTTGCAAGAACTAAGTTCTCGATTTCAATCTAGATCATATTTGACTTGTTAATATTGAACAAAAAATGTCCTAATAATGACCTGTTGTCTTTTATTAGCCAACTCATGCGGTTGTTCGACACTATAAAATATTAGTGCACCAACAACTGTATAAGCACATGTTAATAATACCAGACCAACGTGCGGCAAAATAAGTTTCGCATACTGAAATGCATTAAATATAATATAAATAACAACTAAACATGAAATAGTACGACATATTGAATGAAAAGATAATATATTAGGTTTTTTTGTTATATTTTTTTGATTCAATGCTGCGCAAGCATTGGCAAAATTATAGGCAGTTATGGGCAAAGATTACTTAAAATTATCTTATAATTTCATAGTCAATTAATGCTATGTTTCCTACGCTGCAAAAAAAAGCCTAAAGAAATATTTTACTGAGTGCTGTATCCATCGAAATATCTTTTCTGCTAGCAGAGAAGAAAAATGAATAAATCATCTTTAACAATTCATGCAGCTGTCAATTTTTGAAAGTTTATCTAAAATGACTATTTGTTCTTCCACCGTTGTGTCTATTTTTTGCACCTTTGAAAGAATTGTAGTAAAGTGGAAGAAATAATAAGGCTTAGAGACAGAATTGAGCTAACAGAATAAAATTTATTATTCTACTGTTGTCAAATAAGAAAGGAAAAAGGAGATGAACCAAGTTGACAACATTTACCATATGTAATTACTCAAACAATTCATGTTGAAGAGAAAAGTGTCAAGAAGCAAATACAAAATCTTGTATCTTCACGACACTTCTCGTACCTATCACTCATTTCAGAATGATATTTGGCTTGCTTACATCATTTTACTTTTTTTAATCACTGATCACAGATATTTCTTCACTTGACTTGACATCATATATTACAAAGATTGAAATATAAATGAAATATATATGGAACATATAAAAGAGATAAAGAGGGAGAAAAAACAAAGAGAGAGACACGCAAATAACAAAAATAAATCAAATAACAAAACCTTTCTGATACCACTCTGATGGTCATATTCATCATCCTCGGTGGTATCTCTTGTGTGCTCTTCACTGGTGGATGAAATATCAACGCAAACCTGAAAAGTCCTTCAGTCAAGCAATCATCCGAGTAAGTTAGCTTGTATACTAGTTATTCTTTCATCTACGTAAAGTACTAGCTATCACAAAGGCATTATAATAGCAAATAATTGGCGTTTAGTTTTCTGTGATACATAATCTACACTGAATCCATTTTAAACTCGTCTAGTGCGAGTGAAGCAATTTCATTCTTTACAATAAAAAATACCGTTTTATCAGGTACATCAAGAAGATTTCGCCTACTCCAATCGTCCTGATGATCCATTGTAGTTCTGCACTGGGGTATTCTATCTCGATACAGTTTTTCCTTCAATTAAATTTTGAAATAGAAGACGTCAATGTCGAAACTTTGTTTTATACTAAAATTTGGAAAGTTCTATCGTTGCTAAACAGTGAGTTTGACATTGACCAAATGATGATATCCGCTCAAGCAAAAATTCCTGAAGAGAAACCCAGTGACAGGAAAAACTTTTTGATCTACTCAATAATAAATAAAATCTGAAACTTCTGTGTTTGAAATTCTGTTTGAAAAGTATTTGAAAAATGAATACAAGTTTAGAAAGTAAATACAACAAGTTACTTTTGGTTTCGGATATGCAAGTGTAAGTTTGATTTGTAAGAAGTTATCGAATCAAAGTAATTAGTATAAAATGTAGCAGAAGCGATTTCTGGAGAGAAGTGGACGTTATTTTTGATCCAAGACTGGTTAACAGTGCGGAAAAATAAGGGGTTTTAAAGAATTTCTTACAGAAAAGTCAGAACTGCTAGGCCAAAAAAGTACTGGTTCCTTTGTTTGTATCTTCACGATCACATCATCAAGTTCAAATTTATTGCTCTTTCTTGCTTCATTTTAAAATAAAATTTTTGAGAATAAGATAAGGATGAGAAAGGGAACAAAAAAAGTAAAAAGCATTTTTAAAAAAAAAGGGCATATGGTGGATAAATTGCATTGTGATAACTACTATCAATTTCAGTTTGATATCTTTTGCTGCTAACTATTCTATACTATCAACTCTAAAAAATATGATAATTTAAACCGATTTCTGCAAACTGATTTTGAAACGATATTTTAAGAGTTATCAGATGTTTCATTTATCTCTCTGGATAACGATACCCAAAAATAGCTCGCTAAAGCGGTTGAAAAAAATGAAATTTGATAGCCAATTTTATATATGAAAAAGTTGAGGTGATATCTTTAGATTTACTTTTGGTATCATCTGCATCACTGCACAGGGGATACCAAAAGTACATCCAAAGCAATTAGAAGCTTTTAGTTATTCTGCCACGGCCGAACTTTTAGTTATTCTGTCACAGCCTAACTAATTTCAGCGGTAAATAAAGTATTCGAGAGTTCTTGATTCTTTGGTGCATTTGCACAAAAAAGTGCTTTTTGTCTTAAGAGATGAAAATGAAGTGTTTTAAAAAAGTAATAGTGCAATGATAAAACTTGCACTCTAAATGCATTATTGCAAATGAATTTTTGTGAGCAAAAATGAATTTAATTGAACATTGAGCGCATGGATTAAAACTTTTCATATCTTTGGAAAATTACCAATCAAAGATGAAATAAACCGGCAATGTTCATTTATCGAACATAATGATGTTTTATCAGATTAGCAGAAAAAAGGCTGTTGTTTGTTAAGGAGAGAAGTTATTCAAATCTACTTGAATTTAAATGTAAACTTACTTTTCGAGAATGACGAATAAATGCTTGTGACATCTCTTCCAAGTGATCATCCAGCTCATACTGCTCAGAATCATCAGACAAGTTTGGATTATAAGGACCAAGTTCACCATCACCTGGGTATTTGCATCGCGCTGCAAAAATCTTTTTCGAATTTGCAAGTTAGCTGAAGAAGAAATAATATTTGACATATTAGATATTCACTTTTATCTAATTTATAATCTCGCCAAATTCACACTAACAATCCTTCTATTTCTTCTTAAAAAATAAATGAAGGAAATGATGGATGATGCACCTGTACCAGTCGAGAACCCAAAAAAAAAAAAATGAATTCACTTTAAAATTAATCATACCATATTTATTGCTTGCAGAGGACAATGTTGGATCGGAATCGATCCGTAAATAACCGTAATGGTTCATCTTCACAACTGTCCATCACCACTGCTTATGCCGCCTTCACATTAGTCGCCATTGTTTTTGTAACTGCATGATCATCTTCAGAGATGATACTATTCACTGTACCTTAATCAGTCAAATATCGTCTTCATTTTTTCAAGCTTAATAGTGACATTAATAATCATAATCCTTAAGTCAGAAAATCACATTTTTTTTTTAAATGCAAATAAAAAATCAAAAAAAGCTATTTTGCAAGCAACAGATACAAGTTTCAAGAGATTTTCTATGAAGCGTCAAATTAAAAATTTAACATTTCTTGGTTTGACGCAGATAAAAGATTTTTCACTTCAAAATCTGGAGAAGATTTGGTTTTTAGAAAAAAGGCATGGAAGAAAGAACTATGAGGCATGAATCTGCTTAAATTATTTAGAATTCAAAAATGCACAAGAAACTGAGTAAGTAGGTACCAGAAAAATCCTGAAAAATTCTTAATTTGGAGCTTTCCAATTCTAATAATGGAGATATTTGGATTTATTTTTTTATGTTTCTTTCAGTGGGAATTTTAAAAAAAAATCGTATGTTCATTTCGTCAGTTCCGTTCTGGGTGTCGGTTTTGTGATTGCGTTAAACTAGATTGTAGAATGTTGTGAATATTAATTACTCATTAGCCTTGAAAGGAAACTGACAATTAACAGTTCTAAATCTAAACCAGCTTATCTAAAACAACATGCAAATTTTATAGAAAAATATATAAATTCAAGTTGATTTATCAATTTCCTCTCATTTCCGGTAGCAATCAACGTATTTTTATGTATTAAGCAACTTCAATTTACAATGCCTATCGTCGGAGAAATATGATTCAAGGATAATATTTTCAGATGGTACAAACTTCCTTGTTTCTCTCATCTTGTGTTTAAGGCTGCCAAAAGAATATAAAAATTGACTAAAAGGAAAAAGTCAAAAATTGACTTTCAGCTAAGAAAGTTTTCTTAATCAATTGTTCAACATATATACATATATGCGCAAGTTCAAACTGCCATTTACTTTTTAACATTTCGTTTTTCTTGCATTATGTTGAGCAATATCGGTACTCGACCAGCATGGTGATGATTAACCCATCCGTTTAAGCCTAATTTCAATAAATGTAGCCCTGAGGTAACACGAAACAATATCGGCGATTATTGAGTCATGGGCTAATAAAAGATACGAGTCGGTTCAAACCATTTGGTCCACTCGTACTAAGTTCATAGTTCAGATTGTATAATTACTACTTGCAATAGATATGTCAAAAAGACCAAAAAACAGTAAAAGTCGGATATGTAATGGATGAAGATCATTTTAAAAAAAAAAGTAGTAAAGAAGCGAAAGAAGCAGAAAGAGTATAAGTCTTTTCATATTTACGCCACAATTTATAAAAAACTCTGGAAGTTCGTAATTCCTTCGGGAATAACAATGAAATCCATTGCTGAAAATTCCGAACTATTTTAAATAATGACGGGAAAATGGAGTGGAAAAAAGAAGTCGCAAATAACAACAATAAAAATGACAGCAACGATGACAACAACAACAACAACAACAACAACAAAAGGAAATGTAATACACAAATACATATCAGCATTATTTCTATTTCTGACTTTGAGGCTTTCATTCATTTTTATGGAAAAGGAGAAGAGAAAAAGGACACGATACTTCTCAAATCTCTTTTCTCGAACAATGCTCATCAATAATATTTCAGGCATAATAGGACTAGCCAAAGGCGTCGAGAAGAACGAATACTCGAATGTCTTTTTTCTTTTTAACAATGTTAATTTCCACATTTACGTAATGAGAAAGTGATGCATACAGATATCCATTAATTATCATGACAGACAATTGTTTTGTACTTCCTTGCCTCTTTCTGACAATTTGCTTTTTGCAAAAATAGTTGAGAAAAAATTGAAATATCAGAATTCATTAGAATCAGAATATCTTCCTTCAAAAGATTTTGCAAAAGGAGAAACATGTGCATATTGACCTATATTATTTTATTACAATTGTCAGTAATGTCAATCACAGAAATGGTAGCAGTAATAGTTCAATATTGTAAAATTACTAAAAATCGTAACAGATACTGGAAGTCATACGCTCATTCCTCATGATTTGAATAAAAATTACGAAAGTTAAAATTTTTGAAAATTTTGAGAAAATGACTGAAAAGCAAATATGTATTGATAACATCTGTTTGAAATTGTTTTACATCATTTCTGGCAATACTCTCGCAAATGCATTTAAATAAGCTTACAGAGATTGAAATATATTTGTTACTTCTCATTGATTTCTGATCCGCGTCATTTGCTGGTAGCATTTTTTCTTAAGCTGATATATATATATATATTTTTTCCTCTCTTTTTTTTTTTGACTGTGACTAGCTAATTCATTTGTCATCAGTAAAGTGCAGGTGATGTAAATCATTGAAATTTGAATTACTCTATAGAACAAATATTCGATGAATTAAAAATATGTTGTCATTATTGCGCTCGTAGTTGGTCTGCGTTTTAAGGCCTCATGCATTCATTGGGAGAGTGTAGAATTTTAAGCTAATGTCAATTTTATCCTATTGCCTTAAGAATCAGTTGCATAATCATGCATTGTAATCAAAGTGTTTTTTTTTTCTTTTCCATTTTCATTGCATCAACAGGATTGTTATGACAAAAATCTCCACAACAATATCATGTGAATTAGGTGCTAATTACTGATAATTATTATTGTTATTTAATTGAAACATAATCTTCAAATGGCTTCCAGCAATGTTTCTTATGAAAGAGCCTATCCAATGCATATAAGCATATCACTGGGCCAGATGAAACCGTTGCGCAGTGATTGCTCGGTCATTCATTTTCAAATTCAACCGATTACTGAAAATACTCTGTAATGCAAATACTGAACTTCATCATAAAAATTGGTCAAAGGATCGATTCTGCTCTCTATTTATTTTTTCACAACCAAACAAAGACACTCAGGAAGGAAATAGAATTTTTGAATCAACAATTATTCAGTTCGAGTCAAAATATCTGCAGCAAGAAATACTTCAAGAAAAGTTGAAGAAAAGGTTTAATGAAGAAAAATGAACATAAAATGAGTATTTGAAAGTAATATTTACGCCTATTGAAATATAATGAGTTAAAACTAAGAATAAAAATCAAATGCAATTCCTTTTTGTGCCATTATCTTTAGACAGTTTGTCTTATTGTTTCACATTTGGACTCAGTAAATGCTAACAGAGACAAATTCCTTTAATTACCAATTATCGAAACCTATGAAAGTGTAAAATTATATTATCAAGTGAGTTTCAATTTTGTAAATTCCATATAACAGATAAAAATTGTGAATAAATTTCTAGAAAAGTTAGACTAATGAATTGAAAACAAGATAGTAAATATGCGCGAAGTACCGAACATTCTGCAAAATATGCACATTTCGCATTCGCTCTGTTGCGATATATTTGAATAGTTGTAGTGAATGTTGCAAATTTTGAATGCTTGTTTGATAAATTATCTGAGTGGAAAAAATCAAAAGTACTATTTGGAAATTTCCAAAAATTAATTTCAAATTGGTAATTTGTCTAAAAAAGTCTTCGTTGTTTGATTTCCTGAACACTATGGAAATCTTGA
This sequence comes from Mansonella ozzardi, assembly GCA_029876185.1. Taxonomy (NCBI): domain Eukaryota; kingdom Metazoa; phylum Nematoda; class Chromadorea; order Rhabditida; family Onchocercidae; genus Mansonella; species Mansonella ozzardi. Next base: position 29,373 of record JARVGP010000408.1, on the reverse strand, counting down.
AAAAAGATGATAAAGATCATTGTAATGCTGATCTGTTTCACAATTACAGCCATGTCAACAAAAAAAGTGCTGTTATCTATCCTTGCGCAAAGTTTGTCAAGAAAATGTTACCTTTCTTGATATCCTTTTTAAGCAATTACGTTCAGACAACTGACAATCAGTTGAAAATTTGTGAAACTCTCCACTCATTCTTTCACATTATGAGAATTTTGGAAGTTGGAATTTTGTGGAAGCAGGAAGTTGAACACTTAGGTATCAAACATATCGTTAATTTGCTTCTAGAAGTAATTTACAAATTGATGTTGACAATTCGCGATGCTTACTCTGCTTCTACAAACATGACATTTAGTCCGAGAAGAAAAAGATAGTTAAATTGGACAACAGTATAACAGTTTTAAAAAATACTTCACAATCAAAACCGGTGATGTAAATGATCTTCAAAAGTGTAATTAGATGACTAATACAATTTATACAAATTAAGTTTGGCAAATACGCGGCTGTTTTTCAGCAGATCAAACATCGGAAACGATGAATTTAGAATCTTAGTTTAAAAAGACGTAAAAAAATCAGACTGCCATATCCCAATTTTTTAAATCAATTTTTAAACTTAGTAAACAAATTTCACAAATCCAAGCTTTGATCTTTTAAACAAATGAAAAGATTATGTCGATTTAAGCTTTTAACTGAAGGGTTGTTGTGTTGAAAATCTTTTTCATTTGTTAAAACAGTGATATATTATCAATAGATACAATGATTAATAATGAAAGAATAGCGAAGGACAAATTGTGTTGTCAATCGAAGTTAGAAATAAATGAATATTACTTCGACTGAATATATTAAATTTAGAATTGTTGGATAAATTGAAATATCAGCTGTTAAAAGTTATTTGCTTTTCGTTGGAAGACACTACCGTATGTTATTCAGCAAGTTAATGAACAGCAAATTAACAATTGTGTTAAACGAAACGCGATGTTTGTTGTACTTTATTATTTGTGAGAAAGATACCGCATTAAAAATGACCATGAAAGTGACCAGATTTTCTGATCCTAGACAATGAAGACAATGAAGACAAATAGTCCTCATCATCATTTTCAGTTTACTGTAAAATTTTTTTTTAAAAAAAAAGTTCAGTTAATTTGCCAAAAAATAAGATTATCGGGAGCGACAGAAACAACTGGTTAGTGTTAAAAGTGATTGCATTAGGAGAGAGAGAGCGAAATAATTCAGGTATTAGTTATGTTTTAATTGAGAATGATAGAGATAGTCAAATACATATATCCATAAAGCATATTAAAAAAGGAATTTTGATAGAGGAGAAAAAACGATGCTTAAACATGTGTAAAATCGATCAAGTGAGTTTCATAACAAAGAGGATTATGCCAATCGATTCAAATTTTAACAAGACGAGAAAATGAGTTGGAAAAGAAGATTAGAGAATTTTTATTTTTGGAAAGAATTGCTCCACGAAATTTGTTCAATCATTAAAATTATATAGTCTGCATCCATTGATTTCTTGACTAACAGAAAATTTTTTCTTCCAGTCGAGAACTGCCTTTTGAAAATCCTTTTCGTTCTTTCCTATTCTTTTGAAACAGTCAACAAATGAAATGACAAAAAACTTCTGAAACTCTGAAATTGGACTGAGAGGTATGTAATAAACAGTTCATTTAGAAAAAATTGAAAGATAACTTATAGGTGAAAACAATCACTTTTTGTAAACAGATGAAACAATCACTCTTTGTAAACAGATGAAACAATTATTCTTTGTAAACAGATAAAACAATCACTTTTTTTGTTTCACCTGTTTATTTATTCATAAGTAAAAATACTGTAAGTAATCAGACCAGCAATTGCATTTACTTTTACATCCTTCTGAAATATTAATGTTTCGAAGAAGTATTAATGTTTGAAGGTTTATTTACGAAAATAACAAATAGAGAAAGTGGTTTTATCTGCTTAAAGAAGCACAAAAAGCATCAGCACATCCAATGAAGATGATTTAAAAAAGCGAAATTCGACATTTGATATGAACGAAAGATTGCTTTGGAATAAAATTTGAACAAATGTCATCCTTTCTGTTATTTCCGGACAGTATTTTTAATAAATGCTCACTGAAAAGTTTTCAATTTAATTTTGCTTCAATATAGTTCAATAAAATTATCAGAATATTTCAGCTCCAAACCAGATTTAAATTTGATCTGGTCGCATATACATTCTCAATTTGCTTGCTTCAGGTTTATTGCCTTCAGTATGGATTCTGAATTAATATATCATTTTAACAAAAGTTATACTATAAAATTTTCCAAGAGACAATTAGAAATACATTCAAGATTTTGAAATAAAAATCAGTGAGGGAGTCATAAAATACAGATTTGAACTTGTCAAATATTTGAAAAGCTAAAATATTACTGTAGAAGTGTTACTATAGCAAAGAAAAGGAAATAATATTTAAACAATAAATGTTGATTAGATGAACGATTTGGAATGAAATTATCAGCAATGATAGCTTAATATGAAGGTTGTAGAACAAAAAGAATAGAAAAATAACAATAGAAAACGTTCGTTGGAGCGCTCTTAAATTAGTCTGAAAAAACTATGATTGTGCAGACTGAAAAAGCTCCAATCTCAAATCCCGGAATTACATTTGGACGTTCCGAACTTTTGCTAGATTATTTCTCATCAGACTGCAATTTTTACAATTTAAAGCTTTTTCCATAAAATTAAATATTTCATTCTAACCAACAATGATAATAACACTTACACTATTTTTGAAATTACCAGAAGAAAATGACGTTACCGATTAAACTGGATTAAGCAGAAATTGCTTGTAATTTCGAAGTTAACTGCTTCTGTCTGTGAGAAAGATGTACAACGGTGGAGCAACTTCTGGGATAATTTGAAAATTAGAAAGGAAGGCTATCATTCGTCTGTTTACTTGCCATAGGATAGCTATATGTGTAATGATGATATATCATCTCACAATCTTACCAGAAGGCAGTTAATAATTGGAAAGCAGAGGTATCAAGGGAGTCTAATCACTCATCAACGCTTGCTAACACATCTTTGCAACAACTGCTGAATTCTCCTACCAGTCCTTAATCGACAATATTCGTGAATTTTCCTCACACACTCAGAACTTCATTTGAATACATTAATTCGTTCCTTTACTTCGTACCGCTATTTGTGAATGAACAATGAAAAGATGAAAAAAGACACGAAAAGAAAACAAGCAAGAAATATTGAAAGCCATTCTAGAATGACATTAGGCAAAAGAAATCAAAAGTGATTGTAGAAATAGTCATTCTTTGCTCTCACTTTCCTCGAGTTAAATTTAACAAATTCAATTACTTTATTTGTTTCAACCTTAATAGTTGAAGTTTCTTCCATTACTTTATTAGTATTTGTTTTTTTTTTTTTACTCTTTCGCCCCTACGAAAAAGAGATTTTTTTTTTTTTGAGACAAATAAGATAATTATTAGGCCTTACAGTTGCCTAATGTCAATAAAGAGTCACCATAACGTAGTATGACAAGGCAATGCTTTTATGACATTGTAGATGATGTTTCAGAGAGTAAGAAAAGAGAAGATGGAAGAGTATCGGAGTTAAAATACTAACAAATATATCAGAGAAAAGAAAAGGAAAAATTAAAAGGAAAAAAAAAAGGTAAGAGAATGCATTGCTAAAAATGAAAGTAATGGGTTCATCTTCGTAGACCTATCCCTGGAGGTTCCTTACTTGGCTCGAGACCTATTTATGCTGCCTATCTTAAAGTAGCTCAGCTTTTAACCATACGTAGAAACCCAATGCAATAATCCAGGATTCATTTCCGCTAATGCAAATATCAATTATCAGATTGAAAGTGTATAGAATGGATCAGAATTTTACGATGTATATATGCTTTCCTATATTGAATTCTATTCTTAACCGAAATTAATAAAGTAATTTAAGTTTATGTAACTTTGATCTTTTTTTATATTGGCTTATAAAGAGAAAAAGATATGAATACTACAAATTAAAGAATATTATTTCAGGCTATAATAATTTTTTATAAGTACATTCTGTCATTAAACCTTAAAAAGTATGCGTGACGAATGAAATGAGACAGATAATAATATTAGTCTCAGACAGACGTACTTGGCTGCTTTTTTAAAAGAAAAAAACAGGAAAGTATAGAAATTTTTTTTTGCAACTTTTAATTAGAAAGAAATCCCTCAATTCATCAAAGAGTAATTTTTTTTTTTTTTTTTTTATTAAAATTAAAAGCTTTCTCGAAATTATTAACTTTGGAAGGATATTGATGATAATGAAGAAATTATTATTGCATTTTTGAACGAAACTTTGATATTTATTGAAGTATACTGTAATGAATGAAGTAGTTAATTAGTGCATTTTGGATGAGGCCTTGATATGATTGAATGACTTTTGTGTTTCTCATATTTTATAACAAATTCAATGAACTTAATTTAAATTTAATTCACAAATTGAAATCATTTTGCTTCAACTGAATTTCTCCAATAGTTATCCACTGGGAATAATTGACCGAACATACTGTAGTTCAGATAGCTTTGGCTGAAATTTGTTGTATAACAACTCAATCAATCAGCAACTAACTTATTGGTAATAGAATGTACAGAGCATGATAGGAAGAATAATAAGGGTTAAGTTCAGGTCAAAGGTAACAGGGTCAACACTCTGAGACTAAATTTTTCACAAAGTGCTGATTCGATTTAACAAAGATTGGTTGAATATAGTTCATGTGGACAAGAATCCTTGAACTATTAAAGCTTTCAGTGTTTTCTGTTGATTAATTGATTTTACTTTATTTAATTCATTTATATGATACTATCTATAAGAAGGAATTTTTTTTTCGTGCAATCTTTTATGAGATTCAGAAGGATATTCAGAAAGATAGTTCAGAAGGATAGAGGAAGATTCAGAAGGATAGTTGTTGAAGAAGCAAAAGACAGTAAATATTGCTGGTGAAACATAAATCAAGTTTGTTCTGTTTGATTTCTTTGCTATAACTTGAAACTTTTCCACTTCCAATTTCAGGAAGAGAAAAATCGAGACAAGGTGAGGAATTTGTGATATAAGTAAAGTATCTAGTTAGGCTATTTTATTGTTGTTTTCTGTTATTATTAATTCTGTTCTGTTGTGAGATAAAGAAGATAACGGATCATGAATTTTAATCACTATGAAACTATTTTACATCTTACATCGATAGCTTACATTGATAAATTTGCTGATTGCTTTTGCTATGATTAGATTCTTAAAGGTAAAGAAGATATATACATTCGGCGTCTTCTTTTCTCGTTATTATTTTGCAGAGAAACCAGTTGTTTCTATTTTCACTAAATCGAAATGAACAGAAATTCTAAGAAAATTTGATATGACAAAGTTGATAAGAATAGATATATTATTTTCAGTGGAGCTAATGGTAAATGCAAATAATTTTTTGTTAATCACTGAACATTTAACTTGTAATATGTATTCTAGAAAGTATAGATTTCGTATTTCTCTTGTTGTTTAAATGAAAAATCGAACTTATTGCAAGGAAAAATCAGGTAAATTATACACATTTTGTTAAGCTCATTGTTTTTTTAATTTTTTTTTCAAATAATTTTTTTTACGACAACTTTTTAATGAGATTTTTTAATGAATTAAATGCTATTTTTCCATGAATTATATGAGGAAAAATTCTAGAAATCTTTGCACTTTTTGTTGAGATACATAAAGCAGAAAAAATTTGAAGGAAAATTTTATTCCACGTAGAAAAAATTACGTGGAATAAAATTCTTCAAATTTAAAGAAATGAATAAAGCTCAAATTATTATTTCATAACAATCATGCAAAAGCAATGAATAGATTTATCGATGTAAGCAGCATATTTTTTATTTCTTTAATGTTGTAAAAGAAAGCTGGATGAGACGAAAAGTTTGTCTACAGAATCACAGAATCTTTTTAATTCTTTTTTTTATGCTTGTATCAATTTACTGGTTTCAAGAACAACTGTCGGCAGTTCAGTTTCCTAAACAAAATAAGGAAATAACTAAAATTGATATATGGATAGATCAGTTTTGCACTTCATACATTACGATCATTAGATCACGTTATGATCACCGGTGCAATATAGGAAACATTACGGTAAAAGATTATCGAACGCCGATGTTCTCAATGTTTATAATTTAAATAATTTTATAAAATAAAGTGGAAAGATTTTGCAAAAACAGCTTGCTAGAAATTTACTGTAGAAATGATAAAAGTTTATTAAAAATGGCTTTTAAATTGTTAAAATTTTTTGAAGCAATGGCTCTCTACAAATAAAAAAAGACAAATAATGGTCAGTATCAAGATACAAGAAGAAGAGGGCTTGCAAGAACTTAGATATAGTTTTATAGATTATTGCTTTTATGGATTTGTTTCTTAAAGAAATTTGATGTCAAATGGACTAGACTTACGTCATGCTGAATTATATCAGATAAATAGACGAAAAATTGGTGTGCCAATTTTAGAATAACCAAAAAATCGAAAATTCATGTTGAGAATTATTTTTTTATGCCAGATTTCTAGTCAGTATTTTATGGAAAAATTTCCACTTATTAACAGTAATTATTGTTTCTCCGCGAAGAAGAGCAATTCCTATGAACCAAAAAAAATAAAGCGAGAATAATTGTAATTTGGCGAACATCTTTATCAGTTGTGTAAATATCTTTAACTAGGAAGGACTGTTTTTCAGATTTTTTTCAGGCTACGAGCAAGGAGTTGTCATGTTAGCAACTGTGCAAATCCAGTGCTAGTCATCATTCTTTATTGTGCAAAAGGCAAGCTAAATCCAAACTACAAAATTATTCGAAGTGTGTGTGTGTGTTTTTGCTAGATTATCAAGATAATGTTCGTAGTGAAAAGAAATTATTTTAGAATTCTGTATCATCCAACTTTTTAATGATTTCGAGATTATTTTATTTTGTAATAAAATTATTTTGTAATGTTTCGTATCGAAATAAACCAATTTTTAGACTATTAGTTTTATCAGAACAAAATATCAGATACCAGATTCATTTTATCAGATCAAATAACAACAATAGGATAATGAGAATAGATTTTGAATATCATATTTGACATTTCCATACTATTTTTATTTTTTATATTTTTGCACTTTATTTTTTTAACTTTTTATCTTTATTCCAATGTGATACTTTGTCATTATATGATTTGGTAAAATAAATAAGCAGTAGCAGCAATTATATTATGTTCCTTGTAGTCTTGTTATAGACTGAAAAGAATTACATTTAATACGATGATAGATAGAAGAAACAAATCATTTTGAGTAAATATTCCAAAGATTAGCTATAAATTACTTTACAGTTTTTGCCATGAATATCGAAAAATGTGACTTTTACGTAGCAGAATATTGTAGCAGTTTTTATCATATGGTTGCACCATTGCTAAAAGTTACTTTTGTAGTTGTAAATACTGTTTTTTGGACTTTTAAGATAGTATTTCTTTGCGGTAACAACATGGAAGCTAACCTATGGATTTTATGAAAAGATTGTTTGATCACTGTATCTTTGTTGTAGAAATGGAAAATTTGAATGGCATACTGGATAGTTGTTCTTAAAGTGTAGCTTGACACCGACATTAAATTTTGTAACCAGCATAAAATTCAGTTGAAATTATATCATTATTCTCGTTTCAGGTTTGGAAGCTTTTGTGCTGTGTCATAATGGATGACGGCAAAATAATATTAATTGGTAATGAAGGGGATATTTTGCACTGTGGATATAGTCACACTTTAAGCGATGGCGGTAAAAGGTGAAGTTTGCAAATTTAATTTTTTTTAGCAATGATTTCTTTTCTGTTTCACTAGCCACATAAGTTGATATATCACATTGGTTGTGATTTGCAGATATCCATCTGCTGATCATTATGCTCATGCTATGATTCTCACACAACTTGGTTTGGATGAAGCACTTATTCTAGAGTTATTATGCACTTCGAGTGCTGATGTTCCAGTTAAGGTATATTTTTATGTCTCACGCTTTTTCTATTACCCAAATCTCTTTCATAATCTTCATAAATCATACCTTTTCATAAATCAGGCTCGCCAACTGTTACAAGAAAACATGCCAGCAGGACATGATATGAATTCTCTGGCCAGTTATCTACAAACAAGTCGTCAGTCATATACAATGCAAGGATTAAGGATTCGAGTGGAGCAAGATTCAAGTAAATAAGAAAACTGAAATTTAAAAGATGAAGTGGTCTCTCATTTTAAGAATTACTTGACTCATCATATTGGCACAATAATGATATTACCTGTAATATATAATCTTACTCTGAAGCCTTCGAAAAAGCTTTGATGGATACAAAGGATGCACTGTTGATTGTTTGTGATGCACGTGACAGCGAACTTGGAATTGGCATGGATGAAGATACCTTTGTGGATTGGATGGCGAAGGAAAAAGTTGATGCTGCGATGTTAGGACATTGGATGCGAAATGAAAGGGGTCGACCACCACAGCTCGGACATAATCAGCTGGGATATTTTCTTATGTGGCTAAGGTAACTTGTATTGTTTCATAGTAACTGTAAGGCTTGTCTTTGGGAATACAGAAAATAGCTTAAAGTTATATTTTTATGATTCCTAATATTGATAATAGCGATGATTCTTAAATGTTGGTAATTACTATCAAAAAACTGATTAATGGCGTTTTAAAGATTGGAATTTGTTCATTGTATTAAAGAGTGTTAAGACTTTAATAGCTTAAAGTTATTTTTGATGATTATTAAAGAGTATTAAGATTCTTTGTATTGAGACTCTTTGTATTAAAATTTGCTCCCCTTATTTTTAATTATTGCTCTGTTCTTATGATGATTTTCTAGATATGAGGTTTCTGAAAAAAAACGAGCTGCTTTACTCAGCACGCAATCCGTTGAAGTGGATGGTATTTCAACTGACCAAAATGGTGATACAATAAAGACAACGACGTCTGATCTGGTCCTTTCACTTCAGGTAAATTTGTTGTCAGTAATGATTTAATTTCTAGTAATGATTTTCATTGGTAGTAAGTGAAAAATTTATTTGTTTTTTTTTCAGGGTATTTTTCGACCTCTGAGTAATTATTACGCATTAACTTTTGATATGAAAGGGGAAAAGTACAGGTCAGTGGAACACTATGCTTACCAAAGGCTTTTTGACGCTCTACGTCTCGATGATAAATGTATTGGTGAGTAAAGAATTATTCGGAACAGTACAATTTTAAATAACCAACGTTTAATCAGATACAGTTTAAATTTTGATTTTGCAAAAACTTTATGCTCTGTTATATAAAAAGTCCCTAAATATTTCTGTTAACTGCAGAAAAAATTCGAACCACTGTAGATCCAGCAAATGTTGCGCTTGTTGCCAGAAGAGTTTTCAAACAGCAAAAGGTTTTTTTTATCAACAAACTTAGGCATAGTATTGTTAGATTTGAAGTTGTATCACCAAGACAATCCATGTTTCATGACGGATGGTCTTGATAGTGTTGGTAATTTTACATCTGTAATGTTTACGCCAATTGAATATGCCAGTGGTTTTTGAATATCTTCTCACTGCAAAGTTTTAAGCTCAGTGACGGAGCAGTGGATTCAAAAATGGGTCGTCTAGATCGATGGCGCCAGTCTGCTATGAAACACAAGGTTTCTTCACTCCCTTAAAACTTTTATAATGTAGTACGATTTCACCACTTTAGTTCAATTTTTTTTTTTCACAGATGACGAAGAATGAAGCTCTACAACAGTTATTGCTTTCCACTGGGCATGCACTGTTGATTGATACCACAGAAAGTGACAAATCATGGGCATCTACTGCAGATGAATTCGAATTGCAGCATTTGTTGACAAAACGGTACATTCTTCCAAGCACAATTATCGATTGGATGACCGAACGAACAAAACCTCCATCAGCTCTTTCCCATATAATAGTTTGTTTTATCATCATATATCATACAATATTTTTTATACATTTTAATATAAATTACTAAATGTACGGGAATTAATTTTGATCTTATAATGATCAGCATTCCATTCTTGATAATGAGCACAGCCTATCTGCTTTTCCTATGATTGTAATTTCAATCTTCTTGAGTTTTATATTACTTCTTCATGTTTAAAATGTTAATGAAGAAGAAAGAAAAATTGAAATATCGCCGTAGAGCAGATACTAACTTATTCTTACTTCAGGGTAATAAGACAGGACTTTTACTGATGGAGTTACGTTCTAAATTTGCCGCGTTATCACCAACACAAAATCGTATTCCATTGGTATCACCTCTCGTAACAGCAATGGAATTACGAACCTTATTGTCAGCTCACATGATTTGCTTCACCGCGGAAAGTGTTTTCCATTTTTTATATCCAGCACAAATTCGTTTACCGAACTCAGCAGAAACGTTACCTTCACCAGCTCACTATATAGCTAAACAAGCTATAAGGTCGGGAGACAACTATTATAATTTTCCTTTTTTCACTAATTGTTTAATCTATTTTATTACAGTTCTTAAAAAAAGTTTTGGAAAATTTTTTTATTCTTAAATTGTTGAATAGCAGATCGAGTGAAGGATCTCTCATAAAAGTGATTTCAAGATTTTTTAAGAAGTCGAAGTTATATAAGTCAAATTAGATGTATAAGATGGAAAAGAAAGATTATTTTCTCGATTATATTGGAACGACTTGAACAGTACCTAATTTCAGGTACTTCAACATTTGTGCAGAAGAAGCTGCTTTTATAAATGAAAGTCTACATAGTACAGAATGTTGGTTTAGGATGAACACTGCTGTTGAATTAAGTAATCCAACGCTTGATAAAGTTCAGGTGAAAGCAATATTTTGAGAAACTCAATTACATCAAGAAATTTCAGGAAATTTTTTATAATTGCTAACCAAAAGTTTTATCTTTTATTGGTTATCTCTTTTTATGGTGTTATGTTTTAGCCAAAAGTTTTATCTTTTATTGGTTATCTCTTTTTATGGTGTTATTGTGACGATGACAGACAGATTCCAGTTTCATGTAAAGAATATTTGCCTTCCATTTTGAATTATGCTATATGTAGAAGTTTGTCAGTGGTGTATAGTTCTAACAACTTTTTTTGAAAAGTATCAATAGAAATGTGATTTGCAGGGATGGTACATGGATGAGCGTCAGCGTGCAATAAAAGTTGCATTAACGATGATGTTCGAACAGCATCCTCCGCTCATGAGGGCATTGTTAGATACAGGTGATGCGTTGCTGGTTTACTGCTCAAGGTATTCATCTCTTGAAGCTGAACTCAGTATTGGTATGAGAGAGCGAGATTTACGTGCGTGGCTAACACAAATTGATGTCGATACTAGACAGGTATATGAAGTAAAAAAACTATTGGAAAAGAACATTTGATTTATAAATTGGCAATGATTGCATAAGACATGAAGTAGTTTTCAATTTCTGAAAATCGCTTGCTTCCTAATGATTGAAAATGATGTTATATGCTTGTTTTTAATCGATCTATCTTCTTTAAATTAGGATATTATGGAAATACCAATATTTTAAATTTTTGGAGTCTGTACTTCTATTAATGCATTTATATTGCAGCTTTTTGATTCAATGGTTCGTCCGTTGGCATTTAGACCTCCATATCTTGGTGGAAATCGTTTAGGATTAATCTTGATGGAAATAAGGCGAGAATTCATGTTGCGAGGAGTTTTTCCGCAACAACTTCCCGAATTACAAATTGGTGTTGAAGCGGTTCGTTTTTGCAACTAATAAAGTTCAAATAATCTTACATATGTCTCTAATTTTAATTCATGTGTAATTCTTATAGGTTCTTGGTTCTGAATCACCGGCTGAAAATTATGTATCAATATATTCGTTCGATGTATTAGACCCCGATAATTTTACAGCGCTTTGGATAAGTAAGCGTTGCTCTCTGCATAAGTTGCTGATCATTTTTACTTTTTCCTCAGAGTATTATTTACGTTTTTTGAAATCATAATTTTTGTATTTTTCATAATTAAACTAACGTCGGCATCTTGAACTGCCGACTGTTGGATTACGAAATTTAATGATCTAAATCTTATCGCCGCAGTAATCTTTTTTTTGTTCTAGAATTTAGCAGGGTATCTATCATTGACTATTTGCTTCTTCGGTAAAATAGCTATTACCAGAAAAAAAGTAGTAACTATTTAAACGAAATTGCTATGTATCATTACAGATCCATTTTTGTTGCTTGCAAAGCAAAACAAGGATAGCGAGCTTTGGACGCAAGCAAATTCAATTAAGCTGGCACCGAAATTGATATCAATTAATGAAACAACACTTTCTGCTATAGTTGATGGTATGCATTTTAGTTTCTTTTATCGCAGTGGTGAAAGTGAGAAGCCATAAAATGTTGTCATTTCTTGGTAAAACAGTAACCGAGACTTAAGGTTGCTTTTTATCTGGACCGTTTTCAAGGATATTTTTTGACTTAATCTGTTTTTTAAAACGTTACCTTTTTTAATTTATTTTCTAGAGTTGGACACTATGGAAAAAGTTACAGAAGAGGAGCTGGAAAACTATTGCGTTGAAGATCTGCGTGCTGTTTTTGTACGCTTGGCACTTCGAATGCGTAATCGTTTAGCAGAAACTGAGGCGCAGCAAAACGAAATGAATCTTCTAGCAAGAGAAATTACCGCAATGCAAAATATGAGGCGGTAAATGATTTTTAAAAAGAAAGTAACTCTTTCAGATGTTCAGAAGTTGTTGTCAAATCACCTACCTGATGTAGTTAGAATTTCTAAAATTTCAGAGCATTGGAAGAAAGGAAAATACAGTTAGAAGGAGGCTCTACTCAGGAACGGAGAGAAAAACGAGAACTTCCTGCGCCGCTGGTTCGGACGGAACTGCCAGTACCTTTAATGCGTGGCTATTCTCCACCCCGCAAATGGGATGAGAAACGCAAATTAATGCAACGACGACACTCACCGCCAGAGGAAAAGATCCCACGACGTCGTAGTCCTACTCGATTAAAGTCACCCACTCCACATGTATCTCGGAAATCATCGCCTTCTTCAAAATCACCTTCGAAACAGCAGAAAGTGACGAAACCCCCTATTGATGAAAGCGAATTGTCCGATGGGGAAATTTTGAGCGATTAATTTCATCTTTTTATATGATGAGCAAGTCTTATAGAATCCTAATAGGAATGAGATACAACCACAGTTATCCCTGTTGTTCGAAAATTGTTATTGCATTGCTGGAATCAAGGTGGATACAAGAACCATTTTACTAACGAAATATTATAGCCTGAATGACGAGTGCCATACCAATATTTCTTTATGCTATAGTTTAAATGACAGACGGGGAAATATCTAGTTCTTTTAAATATTATAAAGAACTTACTAATGTTTTATTGAAATTTTTTGTGAAGTCAAAATTTGGCCACAATCATATATAAGTTTTAGATCTCCTATAAACATTCAGTGTTATGTATATATTGTTGTTGTTATTTAATAATCCAATTCTACATTTTATGAAGTTACAAATCAAATAAATTCACAGCTTTTAGAAATTTACTGTTATCTCAAATCTCGCTAGTCACATCAAGATTTATTATCAGGGAAGTTAAAAGATCCAGAAATGACACAAAGCATTGTAACTATGTTTTTTTCCTGTTAAGAATTTTATAACTTGCAGTCCAAATGGCAACTCAGACTTCATTGACAGCAGAGTCTTATTTAAACGTTGGAGCTATTAAAAACTATTTCACATATCTCACATAGAAATGATTCTGATCGAGGAAGGCGCAGCATAAAGAACATATGGAAAAGTATGATATGTACATGATACATAATCTAATACATCAAGTATGAGTCTGAAAAATATTTGAATCTGATAAATCGACGAAATCAAATGCCTTTATTCCTCCATCCAGTAAGATCAACATCAGAGTCATCATCGCTCATTGGTTCCACTGTCACTGATTCGATATGTTTTCCATTTTTCACAGCTACTGTGCTGTATAATTTATCTCGTCGCAACTCTAATTGATTTACGCGTTTCCATTGGTCAATCTGCAAAATATACTTTTCTAGCTTTCAGCATAATTCGCTAGCTATATAATGAACTCTAATTATTCCGAGATGTAGAAGTAATTGCAAAGTACCTGCTCATCAATAAGCTCAATATCATGCTCAATAGCCACCACATGTTCTTCATTTTCTTCACGGTACTCATCATCTTGCTTTGCTTCATCTAACTCTCGCATGAAATCTGTATATTCTTGTTCCATATTTGCTTGCTTTTCTATAGTGTCAATAACCTAAAACATATTGTAACTTGATAATAGTTCCATAAACAAGCAATAACCTTACAACACATAATTTAAAGTATTAAAATGCATACATTAGGGCTTAAAAATCAAGAAAGTTAAGTTATTACGTGGAATCAGTATAAATCCCAGCTGGTTATAACTTCAACAATGTAGTTTTGATAGAGAAAGCAATGCATTCGTTTTACTTCCTATTTTTAATCAAACAAAAGCAACTATTTGCGATGTTAACTTACTCTGCTATTCAATTTTTCATCTTCGAAGAAACCTTCAGGCACTCCTTTGATAACATTTTTCCTTTGATGATACGTCGTATTGCTATTTTCTATCATTTTTGACATAGAATCTTTTTCCCAAGGAGTACTTTCGTTAAGATTTTTTGAAGTTGACTCATTCATATCCACTGAAAAAAGTAAACTATATATTAGATAAAATCTATTTTGTTGTGAAGATAAATTATCGAAAAGAATTATGTTAACTTCTCAATTTTTTCAACGGTGTTGCTAAGATGGATGTAGTTGGTTCTTCAGAATTTCGTTTCGATGAAGCCGCATTGGTTGTAGCTGCTTTCTTGAAATTAACAACATTCTCTCGATGTTTTCGACCATTTGAATGAGCTATCCATAATTTACTTTTTACCTTAAAATTTTCAACAATTTAATGAATTGCCATCTATCTGCTTGGATAGGTATTCATACAGAATACATTAAAAACAATGATAAAGCAAGAAACAAAACTAACTTGTGTGTTACAAATGATACATAGAAGGTAACCATTTTCTAGAGTTTTTGTAATCGCTGAATGAGGTTGAATTTTCATTGGATTCGATGCTGCATGCATTCTTGTACCTGCAAACTAAATGGATATTGGTTACATCACGGATACGCCAAATGGATACACAATGGATACATTTACACCACGGATACACCAAATGGGTACAAGACTTGCTCATTCGTCGACCAACCGTTATTTACAACGGCAGTTGCTATTGAATTAAGTTGAGTGGTGTGTGTCGTGCCGCAATTAAGTAAGATCTGAACAAATGGAGAAAGCTTCGTACATTCACCACCGATATATCGGGATGTCGTCTGATGGTGTGTTGCTCCCCACCCATATATCAAGGTGTCGTCTAGTGGTGTGTTGCTCTCCGCGATGTATCGGAGTGTCGTCTAGTGGTGTGTTGCTCTCTGCCGATGTATCGGGATGTCGTTTAGTGGTGGTGTGTTATTCCCGCCGATGTATCGGGATTCGTTTAGTGGTGTGTTGCTCTTCACCAATATATCAGGGTATCGTCTAGTGGTGTGTTGCGTACAATCTTTTGATTGAGTGAAAGATCGACGTTTTGATTATTTTTATGTTTATTTATAGCATATAATAGCATATTTATAGCATCTGATCATAGCAGTGAACATAATTCTGTAAAATGTCAGCGGGCTCATCCAGAATATTAGCCAAAAAGGTACCTCAACGTGTTGTTGATGTAGCAGAAGAAGTACAAGACTGGGAGAATCATATCATTCTTAGATTTCCTAACGATGTAGCTGCAAAAGTCAGTAAGTTCTACGACTTTCTTGCTTAGTGATGTTATTTTCCTTTATGAAAATCAAGCAACGAGTATTCAATTGCAGAAAAAATGATTGATGAATCTAGTGACGATGCTCTTGCCATTGCTTTCCAACCAGATATGCGAAATTCAACCGTACAATTTCAGCAACAAATCATGTCTGCAAAGTTGTTTGATCTGCCTTGCATCGTTGAAGTTAGTTACTTCACGTATTGTGAGATATAAAGTGAACTACTGCGTATATTCTAGAACGTGGCAAAGTTATCTGTAATTAAATTTCAGCAAAACTTCCTTGTGATTTTGTGAAAGTAACGTAGAAAAAACACATTCATGCATGTTTCTATCAATGTGCATGAAAGTATTTCCTTTCGTTTAGATTTTCTTTTGTTATTTACAATAAATGTAATACATAAAGGAAAAAAGCAATCAAAACAGTGAAGTAAAAAGTCTTCAAATTTTAGGTGATGAAAACTATTGATAAAAAAAATGTTTATAAAGTTGCGGATGTATGTCAAATTATGATATGTTCGCATGACTTACAACCTATCACAGAAATGTCACTTCAAAGCGAGGCATCAAAATCGAAACGTGATAGGATATGGCAATGGCCTCATGGATGTGAGCTTCTTTTCTTATAATTTTTTATTTACGAATATCTTAAGCAAGAAAGTACTGAATAGAATATGCTGAAATAGATTACAAATTCTTTGTTTATACTTTCAGTAACTCCACCAATGAAAAGTGTAAGGAAGCGACGTTTTCGTAAAACAAAAAAGAAAAAATATATGGACGCACCTGAAGTTGAACGTGAACTGAAGCGTCTCTTAAGGGCTGATATTGAAGCCAGTTCGAGTAGATGGGAGGTAGGTGTAACCATGCATTTTCGCCTGCGTTATAGAGAGAGTGGGATTTTGGAATTTGTCGATTTCATTTATTTACAAATTTAGATTGTTACTCCTGAGGAAGATATTAAAAAAGTGGACACACCTTCAGTTCCTGTGGAAGCACTTGTTCTTGGAGAAATTAGCAATTCGGACGAAGAAGCATCGCTGAAGGAGGTTCCATCTCATGCTGCTCATGAACTTACTTCTAGAAATAATTGTTAACTTGACTCGACTTCATCTCTAAACGAACTTTTATCACTGTTACACATTTTTGCTACATTTTCCTTCGAATGTGATACCTACTGTCTTTCAACGGGTTTACGAATATATTCTCATTCACTAAAAATATTAAATAGTTCATCATTTTTAATGATACCTTTCATATGATATGACTCTTTGTTCAAAAATTGTTAATATTGTCGTTAATTGCAAAACAAGCAGGAACTAGAATTCATTTTGATTTTTGTATAATTTTATTTTTATTTGTGTATTGTTTATGTTTTCAGTTGAATTGAGCTGTATATGAGAACTTTTCACAAATTGATTAAATAAAGTTTTGAAATTGTTTTGTGAAAGCAGCTATGCAAACAATAACGTTAATCGTTTATTCGTTACATTAGTTTGTTTTTGAATGTTATTTAACATAACGATATATATCCTCGTTTTGACGCAATAAATATTAATGTTTCATTTTTATATTAGTCTATTAATGCATCTAGTTGATGGGATCTGAAATTATTTCAGCAATCGATTTCTTTTAATTTCTATTTTTCAAATCTCTAACACTTCTCACATCTCCATATAATGCAACAGATTATTTACTTCTTGCTCTACATAAAATATAATAGTCCTTGCCATCATACAATACAATAGATTTTTTTACAATTCAAAATAGGAAAAAGAGAGAGCGAAAACAGGTATTAAAGAGGATGATAACCTGTTTTATGAAGGGCTGAATTGATTAATGATTAGCTATAATTCGATCTTTTATTTGTTTATGATGGAAGGAAGGATTTCTCTAAAAGAAAAATTTTGTATAATTTTCTTCGAAATTATCAAATCTTTCGACATATCCATTTTCGGTGAACGTTTCTCTGCCAAAATCTATAAATGTTTCATGCAGTATTATAATCAACTGGTATTTTTAAATTGGATACAGATCGCGATAGAAGTGTAGTATGATGTGTTGTGACCACCATTTGTTTCTTAGGATATAAAAAAACATTTACCCTGGATATTGACTTATATTAATAATGTTTTACTTTTTTAATGATTATTTATCTTCCAAACATCATTTCCTTTACTTTACAACAAATACAAAAATAATTTGAATTCGTAAAATATTTTATCAGCAAAACGGAGCAACTTATATAAAATTTATTTAGTTCGTTATGTGGGTTGAATATTACTGTAGCAAATATCTTATATTGGCCTTATCGAGCATTTTTGACAGCAGTTGAAAGTTAAGAAGTATTATTAGTTTAAGAAAGCAGAAACAGAAACTCTCAAAATTTTAAAATTAAGATGATTATCTAGATAGATTTCCTGTTATACCAACTTTTAATGTTACAGTTCGAGCGGTGTATTTTATATTTTCATTGATGATTTATTGTAAAAGTGGAATGAATTTTTGCTCCACTGAATTTTCAGGAGTTTCATAGCTTGATTATTTCAGACTAAGATTTTTCCTATGCATCAGCTGTTTTTGATTGTGAAGTTTAGTGCTTATGGTATCTTGCGAAAATACAGTACAACTTGGGATTGTGAATTTTGAGCTCACACATGAAAATATTCATACCTTGGAATTTTCTTAAAAGATAAAATAAACATAGTTTTTATTCCATTCACAACCATGTATTTTAATGTTTTATTCGGGATACTATCAAGAAAGTTAGTTACTTGAATCGTTTTTGAGTAATAGTAAAAGGCGGAAAATTTTTTGTGTATATCAGAATGATAAATGCGATAAACAAACAGAAAAGTATTACGCTGAGGAAGATAAGCTATTATAATAAATATTTTGAGTTTTTGAAAAAGTAAGTAGTGATTTTTATAAGCAACTTATGTTTTTGTATATCTTTGAGATTTATTTTCCATACTTTTAAAGAATCTTCTTTTTTAAAATAGATAAGTGAAGAGTTTTTTGAACTGTTAGTATTGACTTTCAGCTTAATTTTTTATTCTGCATTTTAAAATCTTCTGGACAGTGAGTTTTTTATGCTTTGTACAGGTCAGTAATGACAAAAACCTTTGCCATGTGTGTGTTTTCAAATTAGGCATATCATTTTATGTTTAAACAATTACTGAAAAACTTATGGGTCAACAACAGGGTCGATTTCTGTCAAATGCAAGATCAAGTAGAGCTTATTGGTATTGACAGTGAATTCGTTCAATGCAAAAGTCTTTGAATTTAAATTATTTTTCTCAGGCATGGGAAAGTAGCTTAAATTTAAAATGATGTGAGTATGAATTTAATGAAAAAAAAAGGTTATTTCAAATAGCAAAAAGAGACTGAGAAGAAGCCTTTTCTGCTTTTTTAAGTCTATTTGTTTTGCTTTAATTGAAAAAAAAATTCAAAAGTATTTTTTTTAAAAATAGATTCTATTTAAAATCAATTTTTTTTATTTTTAATCCTGATTCTATACAATTTCCTTTGAAAGGGAATTTCCATTTCCTTCTAAAAAAATAGAAAGAAATGGAAATTACTTAACTAGTGATTATTGATGCTTGGAAATTGTATAGAATTATGCATTCTAGTATCATCAGCAGTTGATATATTTATGTTGCCTTCTTTACTATTTTCGTCGTCTTTTACTATCTGCAATATTTTACTTTTCAATTATTTCATATTTATAATTCTCATTTTCCATAATTATTCTTTATTGTTTCCGGTCATTAATACTTCTATTTCCATCTCTTTTTATAGACGCACATTCTAACCTTCTCTATTTATTTCCGGTTGTTTGGTCAATAATAAAACCATAATTTTATCAACGTTGATTAGAAATGATAATAGTTAAACAAAGGCATATATTTGTGGTCAAGAAGTTTGTCTTTCTTGCATTATTAACATTGATTGCGATTATCGATATTATATTATCAGTAAAATATGACAAAGTTTCTGATCGTATAAAACCGGTTAAGTTGAGTGTTTAATTTGCTCTGCATTGTTGCAGATTCACAGATGGTCAGTTTTTCATTTGATTTAAAAAATTGCTGATCGAAAAAGACTTTTTGGTATTTCACAATATATTCTTGAATGCAGCGAAATTTTCGTAAAAGTTTCAGAAGTGCAAGTAAATTGTTAATCATTAAATTATACTTTAAATTTCATGCTATTATTTATAATTACTGACATAAAGTATTAATATATCATTGCTATTGATTAAAATACCTTGGCTATTTACTATTTGGTTGAAATCCAACTAATCCGTAACGATAGAATCGACCACTCCAAGATTTCGCATGCTCTTATAGTAATAATAATAAATAGTAAAAGTATTTAAGAAATAATTATTGTTAAATTTATAATGATGTGTCTGCAGGCATATGTGGGTAATAATCATCACATTGAATTGATTTGTGCCGCATCATTTTTAACAATCACAGCAACGACAACAACAATACTGATTTGTTGACATTTTTGGAATGTGCATGTCACGACAGTTGTGCCGATGCCCTGATATTGAAAGTAGACCATTTCATCCCATTTTTAGTTGGATTGTTGAAGAATAGCTTTTAATTGAAAATTATTTCTTGAAGGATTGAAAAAGCACTAATTGTTAGATGAGATGTTGTAAGCTTTTGTTGGACTCAATTGATTGAATGATTGAAAATTATTGGTTGAATTACCACTGCTTCTTTTAAATAATATGAACTATTTAAAAGAATTTAAATATTTAAATAAATATTTTAAATAGTACTCAAAAAAGATTCTTAACCATGTCTTAATAATTTAATTTAAAATCTGACAATAAAATATTTGTTCTTCTATATTTAGTAATTAAAAGGAATGGGTTTTTAAAGCTTCTTGATTCTGTGATGAGATGCTATTGAGAATGAAATTTCATCAAGTCAATTAAGGTCATTTCTCCTGTTTCATTTCTTTTTTTTATTCGATGGTATTATTAAACAATAAAGTATTTTTTTATCTTTTTTATTTATTATATGCTTTTGTTCCTTGCTCAAAACTTCCAATTTGAAGTCTATTTTCTAAAATAAACTGAAATATAAATCAAAATATAGAGGTTTAGTTACTATTTCTTAAAAATTTTGTTCACGTATTTTTCAATTTCTTAGCTTTTTTGTCTTTGTTGGAGAAAATATTTCCATCTTTTTCAATACATTACGAAGAAAATTGTTCTTTTTAGGAGCTTTCGCTTTTATATTTGTATTATTTTGTAATTACTTAGTTTTTCCATCGATTTTCGTGAACTTTAGCTCTCGAATACTTTTTCTTTCAAGCTTATTTAGCCAGGACTTGTTTGTTTTGAGGAAACGGCATTGATATGTTCGAAAAGGAATGAGATTAAAATAAAATAAGATCAATTTTTTTCATATGTTAGAAGGTGCAAAAAAGTTTTCCATTTTTTTCCTCAAATTGGAACTGGGTGAGATATTTACATAAATTATCAGATGGACGATGAGCCATAAGTTTCCTTTATTAGGAATTCAAATAAAGGAGGTCTTACTAATCTACTACTATCCAGAATGGCGGTACATTTAACAAGTTTGGGCTAAGTCTAAATTTATCAGAATTCTTATTACTGTATCAAGCATTTTTTCATGATTTAAGTAGAAAATAGTGTGGTATAATCTGAATTTGACATTTATTCGAATACTGATAATTTATTTTAGTAGACAGTAATTGAGATAATTGAGAAAGTAACATTAAAAGATTGGAAGGAATAGAAATGAGCATAATTAACAAATTTTTACTCAGTTTAATTGTATAATTCTGTATGATGTTACGGTGCTTAAAATTGGGAATTGTTATCAATTAATATGCATATTTATTATTAACTTAGAAATGAAAATGATAGATAAAAATGGATTTAACTATTCATCATTTTCAATATTAATTTGACATGTAAGTATTTCTATTTTAGGTTTATCATGGCGACGTAATTTACGACATAAACTATCGGCGATGTTGATGAGAGGACGGGTTCGAATAATAGTTTTGATTATAATACTTATGGGTTGCGTCCTGTATATGTTTATTTCCACTTCTGCACCTTTTTCTGCCTTTGATTTAGTTGGAAATAATAAATTATCTCGGCAAAAAATGGATAATTTAACGAAATATTCACCGCTCATTTTTATTGGTTAGTTTTCTTACTCATTTCCATAAATTATTTTGGATCCATTTTTTATTTATTAGTTTTGTTTGAGCAACTTTTCATGCATCTTTTCGATCATATTTTTAAATTGAATCTTTATTTCATTAGCTTTAGCGATTAGATTCTTACTTATATATTTACATAACTCTAACGAATGTACTAAATATTTTGATCTCTAAGTTCCTATTTTATTAATTTTTATGGGGATCTTTCAAGTCTTCTAGATAAATTATTAATAAATAAAAGTATAACTTATGAATGTGTAAAAAACACAGCAATAAGCTCAAGTTATCAATATAGTATAATTGCATCGAACTTCTTAGATTCCATTATGAACTTCATTTTGGTTTCAGTTTTTACCTGGAAAATAAATTTTTGTTTTTATTTTTTTTTATTTTTCAGTTTGATATATATATAATTTAGGAGGTGTTCCACGATCAGGGACAACATTGATTCGTGCTATGTTGGATGCACATCCTTCTGTACGGTGGTTAGTCATTGCATGTATTCCTTTGATCATGAGCATCATAATTCACTGTATCTTTATTCCTTTACTAATTAACAAAGCAATAACTAATGCTATTTAATTAGGTTATCATTATCTTAAATTACAGTGGTGAAGAAACACGTATAATACCACGTATTCTGGGACTTAGAACACAGTGGAAAAAGAGCCAAAAAGAATGGAATCGGTTAAAAGAAGCTGGTGTAACCGATGAAGTAATCAATGATGCCATAACATCTTTTATATTAGAAGTAAGTTGTTGACTGTTTTAATTTTAACAATGTTTATTGCTGTTGTAATTGACAATAAATTTGTGCTTTCTCAGGTAATAGCTGGTCATGGTGAACCTGCTGAAAGGCTCTGCAATAAAGATCCTTTTACAATGAAGTCAGCAGAATATCTTGCTCATCTATTTCCAAATAGCAAATTTTTATTGATGATTAGAGATGGCCGGGCAACGGTTCATTCAATCATATCACGTCAAGTAACTATTACGGGTTTTGACCTTACTAATCCCAGACAATGTTTGGATAAATGGAACAGTGCCATTAAGACAATGTATGAGGTACTATTTTCATGTTATTTCTTTTCTATCGAGTTATTACAAAAGTAATCTAGGAATCATGAAATACATTAGTTTTGAAATCCTATATAATGTTTCTGTACGACTCATAAAATGTACTGAACAATTCTATTTTTAAGCCAATTCGAAAAGTTATTTCAAGATCAATCGAAAGATAAAATTCCACTGTGCATTATTTCTGCTGTATCAATTATGCAATTTAAAATCTAAATATAAAGACTAATATTTAAAACTTTGCAGCAGTGTAAAACAGTAGGACAAAAGCGATGTTTAGCTGTTTACTATGAACAGTTGGTACTACATCCGGAGCAGCAGTTGCGTGATATTCTTAATTTCCTCGATATTCCATGGAGTGATTTAGTGCTTCATCATGACAAACTAATTGGCAAAGATATTTCGCTGTCAAAGTATGTTTATTTTTTTTCTCACATTTTAATTCCCTGGAGAAAATCTTAATTAAATCGATAGATATGATCGGACACTGTGTAGTATATGATAGACATGTTTATTCTTTTATGGAAACTTTGCCAAAAATGTTAGATAATAGCCTTCGGGATTGTTTTTTTCACCCTATGCAATGCGTTTCATACTATGGAATTTAATTGCGTTTCATGATTGCTAACGTTTGAATATTTGTTTTTTCTCATTTTATGCTGCTTTCTAAAAAAATAGTAATTAATTAAACAGATTCCGTTTCATTTTTCTCTCAGTAATTACTCAATATTCAACTGCTTGACATTTATTGATAATTATATAAAATATGAAACTGTATGAAAAATTGTAAAGAAAAATGATTAATAATAAATTGAACTTCATTATCTAATTCAAGAAATAAAGTAAATACTTAGGAATATGCTCAGACAATGAATATTCATATGAGTAAGTTATAACTGATATTATGTAAGCATTAACTGTTCACAATTTTTTGATGTGTTGATTGAAAAGCACGGCATTATTTTTAGAGTTGAAAGATCCACTGATCAAGTAATCAAGCCAGTAAACCTAGATGCATTAACCAAATGGGTTGGTACATTTAGTGAGGACATTGTACAAGAAATGGCATCCATAGCGCCAATGTTGGCCGAACTTGGGTTTGTGATAATGTGAAATTTTTTTTTTTGAAAATAGCTCAGATTAGAATATTTCTAGTAATTTGAAAAGGTTCATGATGTTTTGTAATGTGTAGATGAGTTAGCATGTTTGGTTCTGTTTTTCACCACTTTCTTGTGTAGTTTTTTTGCTACATTAATAGATTTTTTCGATGCTTAGAACTACTTAGTAAGTATCAAATATTGGAAGTAAGTAAATAAATGAGTAAAAATAAGATGCTGAACGGAATGGAAAGAGAAAGAGAGATTACTATAAGGAATTCTTTTCAGATACGATCCGAATGCTAATCCGCCTAAATACGGTGATCCTGATCCTATTGTATTGAAGAATACTGATGAGTTACACATGAACGAAGGAGAATGGGAACGTAGAGCAAAAGAGATAATTAACAGAGGAGCAATTTCTTCTGCGCAACTTCCTCCATTTGCTCTCTGAAGTTTTTGCCGTTGTATGGAAATTCACAGCAGACTTATTTTTCCAACAATAATAGGTTACCTTATTTAGATATAGGCATCTACACTTTTCTAATTATTTTTGCTCATTTTTACTGATTCAATGAAACTGTTAAAGAAATTTTTCATTTTGTTATAGCATTTTTCTTCCTCGATTAACTATTCTTTCATTTATTTCAGTGTATTGCATTTGGCTGGAATTTTATTTTTTTCTTAAATAACATCTTGTAAATATTCATTTACAATTAAGTCATAACTAAAATCTTATCACTTATATGGGCGTTTTCCAATTTAAAGTGTCAGAACGCGTAACTACAGAGAGTTATGAATGTTGCCAAGAAAATGTAAGTGATGAGTTATTCATTTATGGATCGTATTTTTGTTACTAATTAAATATTATTATCATAATATTTCTAATTATTCTATCTACTTCTACTGCTGTGAGTAGGATTGTTGCCATTTGATACAAGAATCTTATCGAATAATCTTATTCATTGATTGTCTGCAATAGTTAGCTGTGGTGTGACCATCAATTTTGCGATCTGAAATGACCATCAGTTTTATAATCTGAAGTGACCATCAGTTTTATGATCTGAAGTGACCATCAGTTTTATGATCTGATAAAGTGCTGTTCCATAACACTTCTTGTTGCTATGTGATATTAGAGCAGTATTAATGTTTTTTGTTATTTGAGCAATGCGGCACTGTTTAAACATTGCTTGCTCTAATTTCGTTGCGTTCTTTGGGATTTGTTAGTTTTATTATGAATGAATGTCTCGGTAAACTTGTCAGCTTCTTTTTTCAGTTTTATCTTAAACCATTGTATGTTGAGCTCAGAAATACTCAATTGTACAGGGCTATGTCAAAGTTTGTCTCATTTCCCAATCTTGTTTGCATTTAAACTTTTTTAATCGATTAAGAAATTATGGAAGATTCCATGAACCTTTGTCTCTTTTTCTATGCATAGAACCCGGTAGTTCAATTCAGGTTTTTTACGGGTCATAAAATATTTGCATTTATTTCATTTAATTCTACATAATCAACGAAAAGAGCCCACTCTGCATTCAGAATGCAATTTGATCCAGTAAGTGCTTGTGTATATAATTTTCTTGTATTTCAGTTTCATTCTGTTTGTATTATATAATCAACAGTCACAATAAAATTTAGGAATGTTAAATTCTCTAAACTTGTCTCGTGTAAGTACTGTTATGGATTGAATCGAAGCGTATGTACTGTCCTAATTATTTTTAATTTTACTTGAGAAAGCGAAGCACTACTGCCTCGATCTGCAGTTACTGTTGTTTGAAAGATCTTGAAGGTGTAGTAGTATAAAAAAAGACTGTTTAAAAAATGTTTTCTTCATAAATACAGGTCATTATAATCAAATATCAATTTTTGGTGCATGGCCTAACTTATTGAAATAACAAGTGAAACTGTATGTTATATACATGTCAGAAATCATATGGAATATTATATAGTTATATACATGTCAGAAATCACATGGAATATTATATAGTTATATACATGTCAGAAATCACATGGAATATTATCGTTCTGGAGTAATAGAGATGTTAAAATGTGCTTGTCTTAATCCTTCACATCAGTAACGCCGACTGTAGCAATGGCGAAAGTGGCTTCGTTTTCGGGTAAATCTGGCGAATCGTAGATTTTTGCAATTCTTGTTTCTCCTCTTCCCTGAAATTTAAATGAACTTTATTGATAAAAAACATTCCCATTATAAATTATCGCCACAGCAGATGGAAATGAGAGATCTAGATGCCTAATGTGAAGGGAACATCAGGAAGTTAGTTCTACTTCAGTTGTATTTTAAATAAACATGATAAGAAGAGTCCAAATAACATATTAATATGAAGGAAAGTAAGTTATACTTATAGAAGACATTCTTGTAAGCGAACATTCTCGAAAACTAAAAAATCTATTCTGAACTTCAATTTTATTAGACTACCAAAATGGTACTTTCTTGAGCATGATACGAGTAGTAGATGCGTGAGCCAGAACGTGTCCACCAACTGGTTTTTTTGGGTCCGCCTGAAACGTCATTCCCGCGCCGGGGTCTGCAGTCATCTGATTTGTGATAAATACTGCGACGTTATACTCTTCCGCGATTTTCTGAAAAATTATAACTTCTAAAATATGCAATAAATCATGAAAGCTTAAGAGATGAAGTAATATAAAAAATTAGGATGACTTCTTTAACCTGCAAGCGTGATAACATTTGCGCAAGTTTTTGCTGCCGTTCTGCAAGCTCACCTCGACCGCTGTAATCGACTCGAAATAGAGCCATAATTGAATCAACAACCAACAGTTTAAAAATACCCAATTCCTAAGATATTATTGATAAGTGATGTGAAGATAGTTATCATTTGAAGTAAACATGAAAAGCAGCGTAATAAAAACATTCCATGCAGTGTTCATTTATTTGGACAGCTTTCTTTTTTTTTGCTATTTTGAATGGCAAAAATGTGTACTCAATATCTGAGATAATACTAAAATTGGAGTTTAGAAGGTGATTAGGGATCAACTTCGTGAAATTTTGCAGCAACAAAATCCAGCAGTTCCATCTGATGATCGGAAGTGTATGCTCGTGCATACAAAATGTTATCCAACACTGCCTCTTCATCCATTTTGAAACGTTCATTAATCTGACGCAAACGATCCGGGCTTAAAAATTCGATCGTTATCATGTAGATCCAAATTCTGAAGATGGCACATGTTACGCAATATTCAAAATGCAACCAACCGAAATGTGTTCTCTGTGTCGATGTAGATAACTTTCCCACCTTTGAAGTTACTTGTCTCACTTGGTATCTGGCACATCACTAAAAATATTAAATTTATCTCCAGTTCTTCTGAAAACTAAAAGCATGGTAACCTGTTTCAATATTCCAGAAAGTTCCACTGTAACGATAACGAAAAATCTTCCCAGAAGAAGTTCAAAATACCAAAATCAATTAGTTCGAATTTCGAGTTTTTTCTGCACCACATTGAAACTTCGGCTATTTCATTTCCATATTTCGGCGAAATAAAAAACTTATCAAACTTTTCCAAAAATTTCAATGCTGTTTAGGAAGCGTTTAATTCGTAAAAAACTTTTTGTGCAATTTGATATTGGGAAGATGTGAAGAAGCAATTCGTAAAAGAAATATATTATTGCTGCTATCAGTAAAAAAAATACCACACAATGTATGTGAAAGTTGTGTTTTGCCAGTACGAAATTCGCCAAAAACTTCGGTTATCGCCTGACTTTCAATACCGCCGCCCAGAAGTTTGTCCAGTTCACGGCTTCCTGTACTAACGCGATAACAGAGCTTACGTCGTTCTGTCACCTCCAAAGCCGTAATAAAGCCATTGTTCTAAAATCCAGACTAGTGGCGTTTTTTCTAATGATACAAAAACAAGTAGATCGAATTTTAAATTGCTTACTAATAGTTTGCATGCAACTTCCTTGATTTTATCAACTTTTGCTTCAGAAAGACCTTTGACATCACACAGCCGTTTTCTTGTAGTCATCATGATACCTTTAACAGTGCATATCCCGACACTTAATAGCTTTTTTATGTCAGCAACGTTCTGCAAAGAAATTCCATGTCTAACATTAAATCACAACTCGATGGAAATTTGAGTTAATTCTCTAAATAAATTTAACTAATCATTCAATTAAACGCATTAAAAGAAATAAAAATTTCATTCACGGATATTAAATCATAACTTAATGGAAATGTACACCATAAGATTGCAGCTTAAAAAACGTAATTTAAGACGTTATCATCATTATTTTCAATAATTCAAATTTTATCGTAGAAAATTTTCGATCTTCAATGAATGAAAATTAACAGCGAGAAAAGAAAAAAAGTACAATGCAAAGCATAAATATGGACTTCAAAAATTTTTGCGCAAAGCTTACGATTCCGTAATTTTGTAGTAATTCGATATCTTGATAGAAATTCATCTGAAAAACATTAAATGATGAATTTATAATAAACAAATTACAAAGTTTTAATTTAAATTTAAACAAACTTGTACATATTGAAAAATGAATTTCTTGCAATCTTATCATAATAAAGTAACCTCATAATCGTTCAGTTCATTTTGCTTATCCAGTTGTGGAACAATCTGATCCATCATTTGTATAGTGTCTGATTTGAATCAGCTAGAAGCTAAAAATATAGTTCAACTTTATTACAGAACAATTAAAATCATATCTACATGTTATAGGACAATTCGACTCAACTGTAAAATGTCAAGTATGCATGATATAGTATGACGGAAAGCTGAATCGAATTGTCCTATAACATCAGATATGATCTTAATGTGCATTTGAAATAATTATCTAATTCTTCAACGATTAGCCGTGAAATTTAACATTTCACCTGAATCGTTATGATACGGTAGAAGGTTAAAACGTACTAATGTACAGTAAGGAAAAATAAACAATTAGCATGTTATTTCTTTCCACAAAATCTAGAAAAGAGAATAAAAGAATGATTATAAAGCTCTCGTGCTTCCCGTAAATTCCCGTGAATCCCGTAAATCCCGTGAAGTTCCGTGAATGCCGTGAATTCATTCCCAATTTGCGAATTCTCCA